>JAIMZG010001142.1:0-21941 GCA_020466075.1 Colletotrichum coccodes
CCCCAATGTACTCCATTCTAATTATCTGCCCGCAAACCCACAGCCGCGAGGCTACCGCACAGCACATCGAGATGACACTGCCCAAGGACGTGCCCCATCAAATCACTGCCCTGGACTCGACCGAAAAGGCCCAGAGGCTGCTTGGAGGAGAGGACTCGGTCAACTTCACACACATTGTCCTCAATCTACCGTCCCCTGAGGAGATCATCAGCCTGATGGAACAGATCACCAAGTCGACGACAATCAGCAACACAACAATTCTCATTCTATCCGACTCAGTCCAGCGGCAGGCCGTGATGAGACTGGCGACCGACACGAAGTACGAGAGGCTCGTGTCGGAGAACATTGTTACGTTCATCTACAAGCCGGTCAAGCCGTCGCGGTTCGCCGTCATCTTCGACCCTGACAAAGTCCGCGACCTGAGCATCGACCGCAACCGCTCCACCGCGCAACGAATGGTTGAGACCCAGAAGGCGAGCTACCAGGAGATAGGCAAGCGCATGGGCAACAAGGGGTATAAGGTGCTGCTGGTTGAGGACAACCCTGTAAACCAGAAGGTACTGCAAAAATATCTGAAGAAGGTGGGAGTTGATGTCGAGGTGGCTGCGGACGGCGCCGAGTGTACCGACATGGTGTTTGCCCGCTCCCACGACTACTTCTCCTTGATACTGGTAAGTGTTTGTCTGTCGAGACGGAGACCGTAAGCTAACAGTTTAGTGCGACCTGCACATGCCACGCAAGGACGGCTACCAGGCCTGTCGGGAAATCCGACAATGGGAAAGAGAGATGGGGTTCCAAAAGCTGCCCATTATTGCGCTCTCGGCCAACGTCATGTCCGACGTCCAGGACAAATGCGTTGCAGCTGGGTTCAGCGACTACGTTACCAAACCTGTCGACTTTATCGACCTCAGCAGAGCAATGTCCAAGTTTTTCTGACAGAAGTGATCCATAAACCATCACAACGGGCGGGCTACACCGCTGTCTACATTCATGCCTGGAGAGGCACGCGCGGCGTTCACATCACACACAAAACGGGTTCATACAAGCAGGGCATGGGTCATTGGGGATTAGGCGTTCCAAAGGATACGGAGATTCGGGTTGGGAATGACTAATTAGGTCGTTCCTACTCAACATGTACAACTGCTTCGAGGCGGATACCATCATAGAGACGTACCTTTAGAGGAGGGTCTTTTGGGGAGGGATAATCTTTCAGGAGTATACACTAGCTTTCTATTCACACGGCGGTGGTCAAGTTGGCGACGTTTGTACACGCCTTCACAGAGGGTCTGTGGTGAGCTGCCGCGAGAGGGACACTAATCCATTGTGACGGACTGATTGGATTTGAATGGGAGCTCTCAGTGTGGTCGGCACACCAACTGGGTGGGAGACATGAGGGGACGTGAGGTGCCCTCGCCCTTCTTCTTAGCATTTCATGGAGACAAAACGTGATAATCGTGGTGGAATACGATATCCCAATGAATCAAGCAAAAGTGAAGTGTCCTGGCTTGCAAAGTCTGTGAATGATGCCGATACAGTGGCTCGGATGATCGCCACAATCAGCAACTCGTGTTATTTTTCGTTGCCTGATGGTGAAAGTTCGCTATCTCCTTCCTGCGTCTTCTCTCTTCGAGTACCAGCCATGAGGTGCGATGGGAAGAATCTGCCACTAAGTGAGAGGCCATATCTTTCCGGAAAATTCGGTCTATATTATCAGGTGTACTGCCCAATTTGAGCAGGGTGATGCTGTTACCATATCGCACTTAGGCTACCGTTGAAGCCTCGCCATTAACAAGGGTTTCCGCTCTTTTCAACCCGACCTGACTACAATTTCATCTGCCAAGCTCTGGAATCTCGCGACGATTCGGTCGCTATTCCGCCTGTTTTGACGAGAGGTCATTGCCCTCTTCGCTATCTACGTTTGCTATCTTGGCACCCAGAACGGCAACCACAGCCCGCAACGAGACAACGACGGCTTCCTGCCGGCCTTCTGTTGCCATACGGAGGGCTCAGGTTCACGTACAATCAACTGCTTCGCATATGGCAGTCTATAGAAATAGGTGCCAGCTTACGGAATCACCCTTTAGTGACATCTCCAAAGCTCTTCATCTTTCACCTACCTCACAGAACGGCAGGAAAAACCGTAAGCAGACGTATCGCGACTTCCATTTATCTCGATCTCAGCTTCATTACGCGTTCATCTTCCGGGTGCCTCGCTTACATTACCAAACCATCTCTACGATATCCTTGACCAAACAAGGCGGCGGGCAGCCGATCGACCGGGAGCATGTCCTTTCCTTGGTCTCGCAGCAACAACAAGGGACACAGGAGCGAGGTCGAACAGAGCGCTGCTAAGAGGATATGTGTTGAACAGCCCTCTGGTGGGGTGTCTACCAGGGCCACATCAGTTCCCGAGTTACACCTGGAAGGACCGGCGTTAACACATACGTGGCACAGACGGACTATGGCAGTGACGAACACAGGTAGGACCCGAGACTTCATGAAGCATACTACCTTGGTTCAGCTTCTTGCAGCTATTCGGATACTGATTGTTGAGAACAGATTTGGGAGCCTTCCCACCATGGCCGACCCGAAAACCTCTCCTTCCCGGGGCCTCTTTCCACCGTAAGATGCATCTGGTCCAGGAGCCGATTCGTGGCTGACCGTTTCCACAGAAATATCGTCGCTCAGCCGAAACACGTCAGATATCGAAGCCGAAGCCCGCGCCGGCTACGAACTCGCGAAAATGACCGGTTTCCGAACCGACATGAGCGTGAAAGAAAGACTATTCCTGGGGCTCACACAAGCCTTCCGGGAAACAGCAGATTTCGATGCCCAGATCCAGGAAGACCCAAACCGTCTGCTATTTGCGCATCGAAACAAAACCATGGCACGGGGCGGTATTGACATGGCCGATCGTGCTCTAGACTTTCCGTACGCCTTGCAACAGGAAGCCATCGTTCGTGATGTGGAATTCAAAAATAGAACGTACGGACTCCCAGTCACGGACACTACACTAAATCCAGTGGGCGGTCTGGAACACGACCGCCATCAGGAGAGTAGACAACTTAGCCAGCACTTCTTGGCCAGATCGCGATTCGTGTAAGCCACAGATAACCGCCGACGCAGAATACACACTGACACTCAACAGTAAAGGTGCTCATGACAGACTGGTGGCAGTGATACGGCCATACAACAAGGCTCATGCCATTCCTGGCCTTGTGGCTCGCCGACGAACTGGTCAGATCATGAACGTCGAATGGCAACAGGGCTATCATGGTATGGTAATGAACATGAGCTTCAGTGCGTTCCAGGGTAGATCAATGGAAGCGAACGGATACCAGAGGCGCGCAATACAGTGCATATACTTCCGAGAGGAGGAAGCCGTGCACCAGAGCTTTCCGGGGCCGCTACTAGGCACCGACACGGTCGAGGGCTATGGGGCGAACCCCAGCATGGAAATATCCTTTAAGGACGGCAGGGACGAGAGCATATCCTTGGTCGAGCTGGATATGTGAGTTTGTCGTTCCCGTTTGTGGAGGGCTGAGAGCTGACTTGTCCGTCCAGCACCGACATCAACGGGGGAAGACGTAGATGGATATGCATCGAGATATCCAAGCCTTTGGTTCAGGCCAACGGCCCGGTCCCTTCTGAGTTGATACCGATGCCGCGTTCCTACATCAAAATTGCTGTGCCAGGTGATAAGGTCATGGCGATAACGGACAAAAAGCAGCCAGCATCTGCCAATGAGTCGATAGACCCGGACCAGTTCCCACAGCTAGGCAACTTCGAAAGGCTTAAAACTCGGGGTCCTAGGCGTGGTAAGGACACAAATCAAGTGAGGCTGAGGATGTGCAGTGACGGCATCCCGATTTTCGCGACCGGGTCAAAGAGGGGACACATACCCGTGGCCAGTTGGATTGATGACTTTCTCTCCGCAACGAACGTTGCCGGCCTTCCGTGGAAGGAAACGGACCGACGAGTCAGCAGCGCCAACAAGGTCATTCGGAAGTATGAATTCTGGGAGCGTTATCGCTTGGCGGCAGAAGTTGACAGGAAGCGGTGGAAGTCTGTTCAGGACGCCATGGCCAGAAATGACTGCATTGTGGACATTACGTTTAAGGGGGACTGGGACGTGTTTGGCCCCAGCGTCCAGGCGCCGCGAAGTACAAGCACGCCAACGATACCGCCAAAGACCGAACTGCCTCCATTCGCACCCCTGTTTCGACCACAGGGTGTAAAGAAGGGGCAGCTTGGTAGACGGGAGGGCACTGAGAGTCGCCATACAAGGTGCTCTGGGCTGCGCAATGAAGTTCAGTTGTAGGTTGACTCTGGTAACCTTTCAGGGGGGGGTAGATCCTAGGGAAAGGTCAGCGGTCTGCAGTCGCTAGATAAAAGATGCTTTCTCTGGCCTAGACGGATTGGCAGGACGTTCGGGGGAGAAGCGCAAAGCCATCAAGGGAAGGGTTTGGCTCTTCACTGTCTTGGCGGAAAGCACGCCCCTCGGCCGGATGGGGATATTAATATGATGAGGAGCCTGAGAATGGCTAAGTGATTAATACAATAATGATTAATGAGCGAATGAATTTCACATCGTATTCAGTGATTGTTGTAGTGCTCAATGGACGTCGTTAAAGTGGATCTCGTTGTTATTCGCCAGAATCCAGGTGAAGCCCGGTGAAGCCGGGAAATGGTTCCGCCGCGCTCCAGCTTCATCCCGCCAAAAACTAACCCGCCCAGCGAACTTTTTAGAAGCCCGGTGCCTTGAGGAGTAGCAGCAGCAACACCCCCGCCATCTCCACGAATTCCTCTGCAACGGTGAAGCTCCTCGCCGAAACACAGTACACAGACGACACCAGTTTTTTTTTACAAGCCATCGAAAGCGTCGTCGCCCATCATGCAGGCTCCTGTAGTGGTTATGAGTACGGCAGCCCCTCCTTCCCTGAAGCTTCAACAAGCTACCTCCATATCACGACGTTGTACTGACCACCATCTTCAGACACCCAAAGCGGTGAACGGCAGACAGGTCGCAAGGCCCAGCTGTCCAACATCGCGGCAGCCAAGACGTACGATGCCTTCCCGAGCTCCAAAAGATCACCGCTGACCCACCACAAGTGTCGCCGATATTATTCGATCATGCCTGGGCCCTAAGGCCATGTTAAAGATGCTTTTGGACCCCATGGGCGGTATCGTTCTTAC
The DNA here is from genome assembly GCA_020466075.1 of Colletotrichum coccodes. NCBI lineage: Eukaryota > Fungi > Ascomycota > Sordariomycetes > Glomerellales > Glomerellaceae > Colletotrichum > Colletotrichum coccodes. The sequence goes on from JAIMZG010001142.1 coordinate 5,197, forward strand.
CAACGACGGCCATGCCATCCTTAGAGAGATCGAAGTCTCGCACCCCGCAGCAAAGAGCATGATTGAGCTCTCCCGGACACAAGACGAAGAAGTCGGCGACGGCACAACGACGGTCATTATCCTGGGTAGGCCGCCAACGCACTGCTTATAAAGCACAACTGACGCGTACAGCTGGTGAGATGCTCGCGCAGTCCCTGCCCCAGCTCGAGCGCAACATCCACCCCGTTCAGATTATCGCCGCCTTCCGCCGGGCGCTCAAGGACGCCCTCGAGATCGTCGACGACATCTCTCTCCCTATCGACGTCAACGACGACAAGGCCATGCGCGGCCTCATCTCCTCCTCCATCGGCACCAAGTTCGTCTCGAGATGGTCGGACCTGATGTGCGACCTGGCTCTGCGTGCAGTCCGCACCGTCACTTGGGAGGCTGGCAACGGAAAGACCGAGGTCGACATCAAGCGCTACGCGCGCGTGGAGAAGGTCCCCGGCGGCGAGATCGAGGACAGCAGAGTGCTGGACGGCGTCATGCTCAACAAGGACATTACCCACCCCAAGATGCGCCGGAGAATAGAGAACCCCCGAATCGTCCTGCTCGACTGCCCTCTCGAGTACAAGAAGGGCGAGTCGCAAACGAACATTGAGATTTCCAAGGAGGAGGACTGGAACCGGATCCTGCAGATCGAGGAGGAGCAGGTCAAGTCCATGTGCGAGGCCATATTGGCTCTGAAGCCGGATTTGGTCATCACTGAGAAGGGTGTATCAGGTGGGGTTGTTCCGGGATTGGTTTCAAGGAGGTGACTAACAGATACAGACCTCGCCCAGCATTACTTCATGAAGGCCAACGTCACGGCCCTGCGCCGCGTCCGCAAGACGGACAACAACAGAATAGCGAGGGCGACGGGCGCCACCATCGTCAACCGCGTCGACGATCTCCAGGACTCTGACGTCGGCACGCTCTGCGGCCTGTTCGAGATTGAAAAGATTGGCGACGAGTACTTTACTTTCCTCACCGGTTGCAAGAACCCTAAGGCCTGCACGGTGCTCCTCCGAGGCCCGTCCAAGGATGTGCTCAACGAGATTGAGCGCAACCTACAGGACGCCATGGGCGTTGCCCGCAACGTCATGTTCAACCCCAGACTGTCCCCCGGCGGCGGCGCAACCGAGATGGCCGTCTCCGTGCGGCTGAGCCAGCTCGCCAAGGGCGTCGAAGGCGTCCAACAGTGGCCGTACAAGGCCGTCGCCGACGCGCTTGAGGTCATTCCCCGCACTCTCGTCCAGAACGCCGGCGCCAGTCCCGTCAGGGTGTTGACAGACCTGCGCGCCAAGCACGCCGAGGGCAAGCACTCTTGGGGCATCAACGGCGACTCTGGTGTCATTGCGGACATGAAGGAGTACGGCGTCTGGGAGCCTGAGGCCATTAAGCTGCAGAGCATCAAGACGGCCATTGAGGTAGGTTTACATTTACTCTACAGAAATCTTACATCACTAACAACTTACAGTCCGCCTGCTTGCTCCTCAGAGTAGACGATATTTGCAGTGCGAGAAAGGCGGCGCAAATGGGCAACGGCCTGCACGGCGGTGGCGACGAATAAGAGCCTGACGAAGTTAGTCGGATTGGTATTTCAGGACGGAGAGACGACAAGAGTGATGAGGAAAAAAGGTCATACCCTGTACGAAGGCATAGACAAGGATTAGAATTACCTAGACGATGAAGTTCTCGGGATCCAAAAGTAGCCGTTTGTTGGTGCTGTTTGTGTCTCCCGCATGCCAACGGGACCCACCTGTGGTGTTTGGTCTGATGTTATTTTTGGGTCACGCCAAGCTCATATTCAAGCTCCTAGATCAGGATGAATCAATCATCGTCGTGGATGACGATCCCAGCAGGCTGAGCAGCTCCTGATGCCGTGCCTGTCTCCGCGTCCTTATTTCCTCCATCCCTGTTCTCCTTGGCGTCATTGTCCTTGCCTGTCGATACCGTCGCAGTCGCGACATTGGCAGCAACACCGCCAGGGCCCTTTGTAGCCGGCCCCTTCTTCCCCTTTTGCTTCTTCTTCTCCCTCTTCTCGCGGTTCTTCCTCGTGCGCTCCTCGTCCCGCGCGGCGCGCTCGGCCTTTTGGCGCTCAAACTCTTCATTCTCCTTTTCCTGCTTCACCTCCTCGTCCATGGCGCGCAGGCGGTCGTACTCACGGCGGCGGCTGGCCTTGTAGACGTGGAACTCGCCCGAGCCAGCGCCGGCGCTGGAGCCCTGGACATTCGTGACGATCTCTGGGGGCGCGGCGACGGCACGCTTGGCAACGGTTCCGGAGCCGGTAGGGAGACGGATCTCCTGGTCGGGCTTGGAGAAGAGCGACTCGAGGTGTTTGGCGTGTTCGGTGACGGGTGTCAGGGCGCGCTTCTTTGTTGGGCGGCGCGAGCGCGGGTCGGCCGAAGTGGGGATCGATTCGGGGCCTTCGCCGGACATGGTGTTCATGTGCGTATGTGTGCGCGTGGTAGGTAGATTGGTTTTGCGGGGTGCTGCCGTTGGTTCAGGGTGTCAACGGGATGGGCGGTTGCGTTGAGATTGAGATCGTATGATTGTGGAATGAGCCTGGATGCTGAATGGGCTGATTGGAGGTGAGGAATGCGGCGGCAGGCAAAGCGTGTTGGGGTATCTGCTGTTCTATGCGGTTGGCCGGGCGTGCATGCGCATACGCATGCGTTTGCGGTTGCAATTGCGTTGCTCGTGTTTAGGGTGACTAGTGGTGGCTGATGCCTGACGCGAGTTTCCCCAGAGATCGCGAGACAAGGCGCGTGCAGTCGTGAGTGGGAATGACGAAATTTGGTGCGCGTGGTTGATGTCGTTCGTTGCTGAAGGTGGACGTGTCGGGTGGCGGCTAGAAAAGCTTGGGGCGGCGGCGGCGGGCGGTTGGTTTTCGAACATTGGCTTCCCGAAAAAGGCTGAGGAAACTACGTGGAATGATTGGAGTAACGTGGGGGTTAGGTGGGGAACGTCATTGAATAACGCCGCTCAGAATGGGCGGTTCTGGACAACGCGTCTATCGGAGCATACAGCACATATACCACGCCAGAAAGATTGCGGTTGTTTGACGGCGTAGAAAACTTAATGGGGTTGCATTGCGGTTGTCGGGCGGCAAGCAAACGATAAAATGGACAATCACATGAGAGGCCGAAAAGAAAGGAAAAAAAGGGTTGAGTGAACTGCAGCCAGCAAACATCCAACAAAATCTCTGCAGATGTCATTCGCTGTTTGCAATTCAGTGACTATTGCCTCACTTTAACTGGTCTCGGTCGCGAACGGCAATAAATTTAAAAACAAAAGATAAATTTTTTTGAAGAATCACTGGATCAGTACACTGCGCAAAAACGTAAGTGCCGCAGCCGCCACGGGTGGGGCCGACAGCCTCGCCGTGTATCGGAGGGTCAGTGCGCCAATCAGGGGCGGTGCATCCCCTGTCTCAAGGCGCCTGCTCGAGCCCTGCCTCTGACGTTCTGGTTGGCCGGCATGTCGTTGAGATCCTCCGATGTACCCCGCTGGAGAGCAACACTTTGAGAAATGGCCAGGGGCCCGTTGGAACAGGCCGCATTGGAATGGGGGGCATGGCACTGGGGGGGAGAGTGACAGGGCTTCGGGTTGAAAGACAATGGGCGTTTTGACTGCCATTTCAAGTGGGACGAGGGTCCTTTCTACATGAGAAATCGCCATGCCCATGCCACCAAGCGGCGGCCAAAAATACCTGGCACACGGGGGGCAACGCGCCGTCGATTGATGTACAGGACATCTGCCTATTGTGGTTCCTTAGTCACATACACTAGATTCCTAAAAACCCTGTGACTATTCCATCCCACTCGAGCAACACCTTGCTACGCCTTATGTTCCTTGTACCTTTAACCCAAACTCAACTCATCTCATTTTGCTCAACCTGTTGGTCAGAAACATCTGCGCACTACTAAAGCAGGCACTACCCCTCCCGCCCGCTGCTGCTAAGGTTAAGGTTGGCATAAACCGATACACATACAACGGCAAGCCCATCCCAAGCCCAGCATCCGTAGCCCGTCCACGAGTCTTCGGCCTCTGCCCTGCCCCACCTCATTCCTTCCCTTACACTTCCCAGTCAACAAGGTTCTCAACGCTACCGATCGACCTGCGGCTCGATCTCGGTTGCCTAGCTTTGAATTCGAAGGTACCCAAGCAATAAGACGCTGTCCACTCCCACCCCATCAACATCCGCGCTCCCATCGCTGCAACTCTTTGGCGCTTCGATTACAAACCGCGACCCGCCACAACCAGACATCATGGCTAAACCGAGGCTCATTATCCTTATCCGACATGCCCAGTCCGAAGGCAACAGTATGTCCAAATGTCCAAATGTCCTCCTCCGGCTGACCCTCATCCTCCAGAAAACCGCGAGATCCATCAGACGATCCCCGATCACCGAGTAAAGCTCACACAAGATGGCTTGCAACAAGCCCACGACGCCGGACGCCGCCTGCGCAAGCTGCTACGCGCTGACGACACCCTCCACTTCTTCACCTCCCCCTACCGCCGCACCCGCGAGACGACCGAGGGCATCCTCTCGACGCTGACGTCCGACGAGGAAGGCCCCTCGCCCTTCAAGCGCTCCAACATTAAGGTCTACGAGGAGCCCCGCTTGCGCGAGCAGGACTTTGGAAACTTCCAGCCCTGCTCCGCCGAGATGGAGCGCATGTGGCAGGAGCGCGCCGACTACGGCCACTTCTTCTACCGCATCCCTAACGGCGAGAGCGCCGCGGACGCTTACGACAGAGTTAGCGGCTTCAACGAGAGTCTGTGGCGCCAGTTTGGCGAGAGCGACTTTGCCAGCGTTTGTGTTTTGGGTGAGTGATCTATCCATGATGTGATGCGCTTGCTGACCCCCTCAGTCACTCACGGCCTCATGTCTCGCGTCTTCCTGATGAAGTGGTACCATTTCACCGTCGAGTACTTTGAGGATCTGCGCAATGTCAACCATTGTGAGTTCCTCATCATGCGCAAGCAGGAGGAGAGCGGCAAGTACATCCTCGAGAACAAACTCCGCACATGGTCGGAACTGCGCAAGGAGCGGGCCATACTGAAAGAGAAGGAGGACAAGGAGCGGAGCGAGGAGGAGCGGTCGACCAAGGATGCCAAGGCGGGGACTCTGCTCGAACGCAGTAAGACATTCATCGTCACGCGGCGTTGGGGTGGCTGTCCTAACGGGTGTAACCACAAGAGCCATTACCAGAGGCGTGATGACCTGGAAGCCCTCCGCCAGACGGACGAGGTCACCTCCAACGGGACAGCTGCCAACGGCCACTCCCGGCGGCAGTCGCCCGCGCCGGGTCGGAGACCCGTTAAGCGGTGCGAGCAGGGGTACACTTCAGACGAAGGAACCGATGGTGACGGCCGGCCGCCGCAGATTGATGTTACTCGTGCCCGCCAGGAGGTTGTGTCATCGCCCGACGGCACGCCGTCCTTCATCTCGGCCGAGGACCGTCTGCGGAGCATGATCTCGCCACATTTGCATGTCGGCCGCGATTTTGGCGGCACCTACTCGGGACACACGTCGATCGCTGGCAGCGACACAGACTCCTCGGAGGAGGACGGCCACCGGCCCGAGATCACCACTGTCACCAAGATCAAGATTGTTTCGAACAGAGAGAGCAATGGGGAGACGAATGGTAGCATCAACAGTATTGTTAGTCAGGCGAACGGGACCGCAACACCGACGACGGAGGACGAGCAGCCGGACAAGAACGGCGTGCGAAGGGGAGCGCGCGCTAACCGTCTTGGTGATGCCCACAGCAGCGACCTGGGCTCCGAGGCGGACGAAGACGACCTCGCCCGGGCCGAGCGGGAGGACAAGAGTATCCAGGGCAGTGTTTATTGATAGGTTTACGGGCGTCACGGTTCTTTTTCTCGGATTGGTGACCGGCCAATGAGGCCTGATGGGTTTCCTCAAGGGGCGCATCTTTGGGACTGGGACCTGTGCGGGGAATGCGAGTTTGCCTTCTCCTCTACTCACGAATGAGTTGCATGCGCATGGGGCTCGACGCATTAGACAGGCACGGGGTACTTCATCGACGGCGCCTTATTCTTGTGGTCTGTTTTGGGTAACGACATGAGGAGGATATACCTAGGTTGTATGGCGCAAATAGACAAAAAAATAGGCAGATACGTAAATGCCGAGAATGTAAAATGTTTAACCACTAACTAGTTGGGCCGTGGTGTTTGATGTTGGTGGCACTGCTTGTCCTTGAGTATCCCGTAAAGCCTTCAACGATTCGTCCAAGTTCGCGCCGTGGACACACCATGGGCCCGTCGGCATGTCATCTTGCTCCCCGAGGTCGATTTGTTGGTCTACAGCCCAGGCTGCCGCGGTCGGCCATGGACAGATCCAAAGCACATACACAGGGCTCGTGGTGGTGAAAATAAACACTGCCGAGGTGAAGCTGCTAATCGGCACCTCTAGCGCTTGGTCGGGCAAGTTATACCATCTTCTAAAAGCACCATGACGACTATACGTAACCAGAATATCGCATCTCGAACTTGTGATGTTCGAGGCGTAATAAAACCCTTTTGGCATATTCTACCACTTGTTTCACTAAAACGTCTTTGGTCATCACCACTAACGTATTCTTGTTATGTGGCTGTGGCCTGTAGCCACGACCCGAGGCCGCGGACACGCTGGTCGATACGTCCAGGGCAACTATAGAGGACAAGAAGGCTTGAACTGCAACAGATGGCCTGTGCTTCTCAATCCTCACGAGAAAGATCGTAAAGACCTGGATCGGTGATATGATTCCATGCCTGGAGGTTGTCTTCCCATTACTGACCCAATCACCGACGGAGAAAGGTGTACCAAATCAACGTTGTTGATGGCGGCGGTCGATCCAACAGTTTACGATCTTTGGCAAGTCAAGAAAAGTCGTGTTATGGCGACTGGCAGTATCGCTGTATCAAGGAGAACAACAAATCTAGCCTTTATTCTATTGATGATATCAATGAGCTCGTCGCTCTCCTGGAAGACCTTCTCATCCTCACCCGCATTATCAAGACGAGCAATGACGAGCTCGAGATCTCCATTTCAATGGCACAGCAAGCATTGGATATACTCGGCAATGCCAACGCAGCAGTGGAGCGACAATCTGAGCTGGCTGAACAGGGTTGGACAAGCTCGTCTCAGTTCACGTCATCCATCTTGTCATCAAGTGGTGATTGTCCAGTAGAAGATCTTCAGCTACACCCATGGTACGAAGATCCACACAATTCCAGGGACTGGCCGATGACCTGAGAGAGCTTGTCTTGAAGGGATGACTATAATTCATAATGCGGCGAATTGTCTACGTGGCCTCAGCTCACACTAACTAGTCATAGACCCCCCTAATACTGTGTTTGATGCCCGGGGCGACTTCGCCTTTGAAATGTTACACATCCCACCTCTTACCGAATACTGCGATATGAGGTATGTAGCCACGGCGTTTTTTATGCTTCACATTGTATCAGACGGTTCAATGAAGCTCGGACTGGAATGACGGATCGAATGTTCCATCTACCTATTGGTTCTAGAGCGGAGATTGCGAGATTAAATCGTCAAAGAAACGGCCCAAACATCAGCCGTTGAACGTTCCACGCGCGGCGTTTCTCGAGGTCATGATTGGAGTGCACTCGAGCTGTCACTACAGAGTACTTTACGTGATATAGCTTACCACTAACAAACTCAGGCTACCTGTCCATGTTCAAAAGTATGTCACATTGACCTAAAGTACCAAATGAATCCCCGGAAGGTTGTGGTATAGGGAGGGTATACAGATCCTCCAAGTCGATTCATATTTCTCTCAAGAATGCATACACAGCATACTTCTGAATCCAGATCATGAACCGAGCACTCAACTCGGAGTTCATAACTTATGGAGTTATGATCTGGAGGGCGGGACCATTGTCAAGGAGCAGCTCTTCGAGAGTTCTGCGGATGTCCCCCGTCCGGTTGCGGATCATGATTCCCCGGACCTCGCTAGCTTCCTATCACTCCTCAGTAATCACGCATGTCTGCTTCTTCGCCTTTTTTTTTGGCAACTTCTCCGGATATCAACCCATTCTTCGACGGCAAAACTCCAAGGAAAGTCATCTGGAACCCTCCAGAGGGCCTCCCAGGAACATTGCGGTACACACTAATTATTGTGCTTGCGTAGTCAGTCAAGCCATCGCCCCTTACTTCTTTCCAGCTCCAGGATTTTACCATTACCCTTGAACTGAAAAGCGATGGCGGTGATATCTTCAATGGCGGAGAGAAGGACCTTATGCATATTCCCCTGGTTAGACGGCAAAAAGATGAGGGCGTAGAAGCTGTACTGGACAAAAGGACAGACCTGGCCTAGCTTTTGCGCTTCACCGTACACCGTCGCCCAGAAGAGATCATCGGGCCTGCGATGGAGTATTGGCCAGCATGAGCACACTGAGGCGCATTAATGTGTCACGGAAAGCGCTCTTGTCGATGATGGAAGGACGGCTCAGCCCGACCATTTTGAGGTCTGTGTACGTGCATAGAGTAACGAGGAGAAACGACGAGAGCAATGAGACACGAAAGATTCAATCCAAAGCATAGTTTTGGTTGTTCGGGCAATTTTAGACAAGAATAAGGCGCATAGAAACTTTATAGACTCTTTCACATCAACAACGACTAGTCTGCGTCTTTTATCCGCGTCCTGAGTGTAGCCGATGGCTCCTGGAGAGATACATTGTTCGGATGTCTCGAGACTGATTGGGCTTCCGTTTCGTCATCGAGGAGATCAATGGCACTTAGGACGTCGCCGATTCTCGAAGCCTTGGCGGTGGCTGCTTATCGGAGCGCCAAAAGGAGTCGACTGTTATTGCCGGAAGCAGGCGGTGCAATTCACTTGCTGTCGTTGTGTCAGTCGGAGGACTCCTGAAGCTCCAGCGCCCACCTGGCGGGCAGGAACTCCCCTGATGTGTCTTTAGGGGCCACGGATTGACAATTGATGAAGTTTCGTGGCCTCGGCCGGGTCGTTGAAAGTGCTCGTGATTGAATCTTCATCGTAGGAGGCTGTCGTTAGTACTTTCGTCCGTATCGAGATGATTGGCGTCTTCCACTTCATCGGGTACTTCTTGAACATCACCGCCGATATATTTGGCATTAGGATGCCGGAAAGCGAAAAGAGCCATGGCACCGGGGTTGCCCGCACGACGGCGATGCTCCTCCGAGTCCGTATGATGACCGTCCGCAAACGGAGCATTTATTGAGAAATTGCCTTGGAATCGAGGATGAAGGTTCTGTGGGTACTCAGGACCGACTCGATCATATTGGTGTGAACGTTGGTCGGAGTCATGCTGGGACTTGATAACGTCCAACTGGGCCTTATTCCGGGTCTTCCGTGTTCTCTGAGACGGCACAAGCTGATAAGAGTCCAACAGGTGCCTTTAGGTGTTTTCGACTGCTCTGGGCACCTTTGTAGGGATCCATTCTACTTTGCTTCATATTTAATGTTTGCTCCTGTTCAAGCTGCCATCCAAGCCGGCCTATTCATTTGTTCCGGTCCGACTTGTACGCTGTCTGCCAGTGCTTACCAGGGGCAACCCATTAAATCAAACTAGGTAAATTCTGTGGTATGTGTCTCCAATGTCTCCCTGTCGGGGTGGCATTCAATTCCAGAGAACCTATCTTGGTCATTGCGTTAACAGCTACACATCACCAAAAACTAAGTAACGGCGTCATCGCACGAGGAAGGACCGTAATGGAAGCCGCTGTGCTATGCCTAGGAAAGTAGTGTTGCTTGTTTGACCTGGACTGAGAGCTACAGCAGAGAAAAATCAACGGTCCTCTGGCAATCATGTCCTGACCTAGCATGCAGATAAGGCGGTCAAACGATTTTCTGCTTGGGCAAGGGTGTATTTTCCTCCCGTCTATTTCGTGCCATTTACGGGCTTTCCACATTCTCTTTGGTTGCAAGTGAAAGCGAGAGCCGGTGTTCCTCGCACTCAGGAGTGTGTCAGGCATGTCGTTTTCCATCTGTGTGGAACTGCCTGCTGATTGGCCGAAGGTATCGACCGAGCAGCTTCGGTGCACCGGCTTGTCAAGACACCGATTGCAGGTCCACACCGGAGTCGGCTCCGGAAGGTGACAGAACAAAATAACGCTTCTATCCTGTTCCCGCCTTCCCTTCTCACTTCTCGACCCAATCACACACAACCAATCCGTTCCAAATCAATTTCATCGCCAACCTCATCGTTGGTCTCTTTCGGGCCCATTGCATGGCTTCATTCTAAGCATCAACGAAACAACACCATGGCGGAGATCATTGATACATTTCCGGCTGGTGCAGCGGCAGCGGGAACCATCCAACGCCCCAACAACGGTGACAAACGGCACCAACTGGTCCCTTCTCAGGCGGGACAACTCTCCGGCCTCCTCAAGTCGGTCACCAAGATCACCGAGGTCCGCCGAACGAAGGACAAGAAGTTCAACGATCCTGAGGCTTTACTGTCGAGATCGCCGTCTTTGTCGGTCCGAAGCACATGTACCTCAAGCTTTGCAAGTGACACATGTTTTTTTTTCTTTACTTCCCCTTGATGACAACGATCCAAGAGGCTGTCAGCTGGACCCTTGAGGTTTGGTGAAAGCAGGCTTTTGGCTGCCCACAGCACGTACAAAATCTCATCAACGAGGACTGCAGGCAGTGAACCAAGGCCAAGGAACTCGAATTATTCAAGGAGAACCAGGAAACCAGATTACGGAGAGGCACAATACCTTCCAGGCCGACCAGCGACACCACTCAAAGTGGACTCCATGCTGCTGGCCGGCGAGCTGCGAGTGCAACAGACCGCATATCGATCTAGGCATCAACGCGGTTCTTGCCCGGCTATTGATGTTTTGTCGCATGGGCACTGGCTCTAGGTTTGCCTGCCCGCAAGAAGACTGTTGCTTCAGCTACCACAAGTACCGCAAAGCGTCCCTGACCTCGAAGCGCGCCAAGACGACAAGTGCCGGTTCTCGACACTCCAGTACAATAGGACAGTGGCAAAACAACCCTAAACATATGCGGTAATAAATCGAGGGAACCACATAAGATTGTATGGATATGTTAATGAGTCTCAGATTGGACGCTCGTATGTTGAACCCTCGCGGAAGGGGGTTCGGAGTTCGTGTTCCTGACGGTATTCAACAACCTCGCCTCTCTGGGAACGCGCCCGATTATGGAGGATGTACAAGCCATCCTAGGCAGGAGTGTTAGTAATGTATGAGCCGAACGTGCTGACCAGACATTCCTGCTGCCATACGCTGCCGAGGATATCAGCACGCGGCCATTCACATCTTACGAAGTGCATATGTTGCTCTGGAGGAACCTTATGGCAAACTGTTCGCATTTGGCCGACGAGAAAAGGCCCAGGAACCTTCCCGCATAGCCACAGATAGGAGGACTCCAAATTCCTGGCGAGCAACACGGCGGGCGAGATCATGGTAAAGATTAGATTCGAGCTCATGACGAGCCGCATCAAGAGTCGGATCACAAAGAAGGAGAAGGACTCGGAGGACATGTCAGATGATGGCCACCCGAAGAGGCAGTGCTGCCACCGTGTTGATTAAGCACAAGGACAGGATTATTGGCGGAGCATAGGAGCGCATTCGGAACCGTAACGAATGATCCATGAACATGGGGGGTAAGTGACGCAAACGAGAATCAACGAGGTGCAATCACTACATGAAAAAGTGATCGTTTATGTCGTAGCTAGCAACCCCGCCGGGTAGAATGCTGTTGGAACCCATTCACAGACTCTTGGGACATTGCGGAAACTGTTGCCAGGTGTTGATTGAACGTTCCAGTGTACGCCAGGGAAGGAAATCCTAATTCAGCTCCCTGCCCTTGGATGCGGTAAGACCATGGGAAGGAAGGCTCTCATGGAAACGTGTTGGTGGTACCGAAGGTAGGTAACCCATAGAGAGAGTCAAGGGTGAAGGTGAAAGCATGGAAGGCAAATGCCTACAGTGATCACAGGCAGCGCCATTTTATGTTAGAAAGTCCTTTCGGTTTTCTTGTTTACTCTATCTCAACCCGTAGAGGGACCACGAATATTCCGCCGACTCATCTCCTCCAGCATATACCTCGCGATATTCAAACTCGGGACGACTCTCGCCCTTCGATCTAGCCCCAACTAGTTCCGTTCATCTGGGTACGACCCCCGAGTTTCCTCCATGTCATCGAGGCGGCGATCGAACAGACCCCTGGGGATTTATGAACGTCCCCCATCAGTTGAGTTAGTACATTGCATCGCAGAAATGCCGACTTTGACCCAAAATAGTAGGTTTCAGTGTGCCAGACATACGCCAGTGTGCGAGAACCTGTCGGAAAGCATACTACTAAGACGAGCAGCGCCGACAACTAGGAGCTTGCAACTGCCCACGTCCTCTCCCCATCTGTGGGTATTGCCTTGGACTTCTCCGGCCAGATGGCAGCGTACATGAAGCCTACTTGCTCACGACGGCCAATCTCAAGAGTAAAACCGCCGAATGATGCCCCGAGCTCGGTGACGGGTTGGCTCACCGGCTCCAGCGCGCCGCCTGGATGGGTAGTAGCAACCCAGCGGCCGACCATATCCCTCCGGCACCACCCTGAGCCCGTCGATCGAACAAACTCGACTCTTCCTCTGCAGAAGATAACCTTCATCCGGACGGCCCAGGCCAGGTCGTCGTATGCGCGGGGGCACAAAATTCCAGAATCTCACTTCCATCTCGGTTTCGCACTGCTCAACCAGCTAGCCGGCCGCGTCTCGTCTTGTACCATCAGCCGGTGTACCGTGCCCCTCCCCCCACATCCCCCCCCCGAACCTTCCGCAAGCCGCCCTCCGGTGTGAGGAACGGCCGAGAAGCTCAAGCTTCGGTTCTGCTCCTGAAACGAGCCCTAGGCCCCGGCAAAGGCAAAGATACGATGACAGAGTTTTCACTCTTGCGGACTCGTGTCGAAAGAGTCCGTGTCCGATACCGATAACAACAGACGTTCAACCTTTTCACTTACCCGAAAGGCTAAAAGTGCTTTAAATCTCACGTAACGAAGAAGCATCCAGAAATAGGTCTCCAAGCGGTGTTAAGCAAAGTCGAGTGTTTGATCCCAAACGGGATGTCCAGACGGGGTCCTCGAATGACTTTGAACCCAAAGGCAAACACATCCGACCCCGAAGTATCAACGCACCCCTCGCATTGCCAACTTTCCCATTGCCACTGACCGTGACCAGAAAACCTTGCATTTGTTCTACCCCGTCGAAATTCTAGGGTCCATGCCTCGTTCGCCCAGCACGACACGATAGACTTTTACGGCACTGCCCGCAACACCCCGGGAGACGCACGTTCTCTGTGGGCTGTGACGGCAAAGTCTGCTATCGCGACACTCGGCAACGGTGGGGGCAGCAAACGGCGCAGAGGTTCCGCCAGTTTACTCACATCTCGATAGCGACAGGTGTTGCGGTGGTGTTGCATTGCGTGCGTCCCAGCAATGTATTGCCGTACACGGCATCACATCCGCACGCTCATATCCGTCGATGCCCACAGCACGACAAAAACCTGCTCGGTGGTAGTATTGGGCCTCGGCGATCTGCAGCATACGCCGTCCAAACACACACAACCCACGCCAGCCCCCCCCCGTCTACGCCGCGTCCATCCCCCAGACGGCCAGCGCCGTGCAAGCGGGGGGCTACTAGCGAGAGATTGAGCGGCCGGCCCGCCAATCGTCCAGACAGAGCCAGCCAAAAAATTGCATGAGTGGCCCCGTCCCGCAACCGCCCGCAAAACAGACTTCGTCCTCTGCTGGCGGCCTGGCCGTGTACGGCAAGAATGTGTGCGGATCTCTCCGTGCCGCGGGGTGCGCCGGATCATCAACAAGACAAAGACAACGGCCGCTGAAAGACGCCGGCCATATGTTAGCCTGCCTCCCCGAGATAGAGTCGGTCGGATTTCCGCCTGCCACAACCTTGACGTGGCGACGCTAACGAGATCCTCCAGGCGATGACAGCGGCATCGCAATACAGCGCCTGTCTTGCGCGCGTTTGCTTGGTGGACACCCCGGAACCTTTCCAACATGGGCCCGAGTCAGTCTGACGACGAGGTTCTAAATGAGGCCCGAATGTGGTCCCCCTTGATAGCAGATCGCCGGACTGCGCCTTGTCAGATCGAAAGGGAGACCCCTCGGATCGAAGACAGGTTTTTTCTGCCTCTGCGTGCCGCTGGCGAAGATCGCCCGCGCTACCGGCCTTGGGCAGCAGGGCCGCTGCTGACGATGCCCGGTCTTTGACGTGTCTAAACAGGACCGGTCGACTGGCCTATCCGATCTTCCCTGGGCCATGTGCATGCCTCGAAAGACGTCGGAGGCCGGCCCGGCACTAAGAAAACCTGCGCCGGTCATCCGGGCACGTCGTCCACCGCTAGCCAGCTCCATCGCGCATTTCTGAGGCCCTGCTCGATGCCCGAAATCCTGGGGAGAGCTAGCGGTTGCACCCAGTACGTAAAGCGCGGCAAACACGCGCCGAGGTGGACTGAAAGGCATCGCAGGCCAAGTTTCTTGTTTAGTGGACTTTCCCAGGATGGTTCCTCCAGCAGCATGCACTAAGCTCCTGCGATGGCAGTGCGATTGCACAAAAGGCGTCCTTCTATCGAGGACGGAGAGCCGGGCTGTCCTTGTGGCAAGCTGTGGGGGCTTGGACTACATGGACACCTCTTGCTACGCCCACCCCGCGGATCGGCGACGAAGCTGGTTGGTGGCCGCTGCGGGCTTCTCAGTCGCCGGAGCCCGCCGGCTCTCCCCGGCCTGTAACGGCGGTCCAGGACAACGCATCGCCCCAGCCCCCCCACCGCGCTCGCTCGGCAGAGCGTCCGTCAGGCCGTGTGGCAATACGGACCAGGGAGAGCCGCGAGCCCGAAGGGAGAGTTTGATTGGGGGCCTTGCGGACAATCCACCAAACGTGTTTCCGGTCAATGGGCTCAAAGGTTGTTCCCCAGTCGCGCCCCAGCCCTGTGAAGCATCTAGACTCTTCATCGACCGCCGCCGACCATCGAAGCTTAGGTAAGTATGCCTCCGTCGTTTCACAGAGCTCGATGTCGCAACGTACCAGGACCGAAAGGCCCAGACCCTTCGTTCCCACAGAAGAAGGTATTACTGTGACGGAGGGTCCGCAGGAAGGGTGACGCAGCAGAAGAGCTTAGAGTCACAGCATCGCAATCGTGCCGTCCTGGGACCACGGCCGTGCCATCTGCCTCGCAATGAACGGATGATGACTCCGTATAGCACGACTGGAACGAGAGGGCCACGCCCCCCCCCCCCCCCGCCGTACCCGAATGTCAGGAACCGCCTGCGCTCCCAGCCCCATCCAGGTACGCAGCACGCATCGCGGCATGACGGAGGAATCAACGTTAGGGCAATTACATCTTTAATGGAAACGATGACAGCAGAAACATGCACTCCGCATCGATGTTTCGGCGATTTGTGCAGCAGGGTCCAGACAAAGACACGAGTCTGGCAGATATTGCATCGCATCCACATGTGTCCTCGCAAGAGGCGCATCGTCGCACGCAATGGTTTGGACGCTTGGAGCCGAATTACCACACAATTACAGCGCAACAACGAGCGCCGCACGGTGAAACAAGAGGTCTCGGCCTCGGGGCCCGAGTTGGGCGGTTTGCAAGCAGATGGACTCGATACATTGGCCAACGGCCGGGGATCCCCTTGACAGGGTTTGTTTTTCACGGTGCCATGTTCCTCGCTGAAAGGTTGCATAACGACGCATATTGCTTTTGTTGTCGACTCCGACTATGCTTCAAAGCGGGAAGAAGCAAGTTACACGGCCTCGGTTGAGACAATGACCGACCCTTGACGGATCGTTGACGGGAAGACGACGGGGAGACAAAACATCAGAGTTTTCCCAACGAGTGGGATTTCGTAACAATGAGTCAACCTCAAACCAGAGACACACCGAGCCGCCAAGGCGCAAACACATATTGTGCCTGGATGCCATGGGGAACGCTAACCGGGGGGGGGGGGGGGGACCGAGAGAGGAGTGGGTTCATCGTCCCGGAATAAAAGTTGGAAATTCAAGTCGCCGGGTGAAGCTAAGCGAGAAAGCTAATGGGGGAGGGACCTTGAGGGTCTGGTAACCCGAGGAGGTCGGCGAGAAGCATGACGAGCGGAAGGGGAAAACTGGAATCTGGAAAGAGTCACAGATTCACATGAGGTTGAAATTTTCTTGGAGCAGAGCTAACAAAAGAGACAGGGGTGGACTCACCCCCCGTGGTCCCAGCGCCGCGGCATCCCGCGTTGACAGCTCCGCGAACCCTGTCTCTTGTCCCGCCTACCCGCCCCTCCCTTGGACCTTTTTGTCAAGTGTTTTATTCTTCCCTCTTTCGTTTTCTTTCTTTTTCTTTTCCTTCCCACACGCGCTGGCGCCGCTTTTTTTTTCCCTTTCCTTGCACGTTTGCCAGTCAGGACATTCTCCCTCTCAGACTGTGAGCGATGGAACCCGTCATCCAAGAGCCCTCGCGCAAAACCACGGGAGAGCCTCCTACCCAAACGGAGGGGGGTGGAATCGCCTGCCCCTCCGACTCACAAACAAACCCTCCATAACTCCATGGCCCTCACCGTGCTTGCTTTTCCCACCCCGCCATGCTCCGATGCCCATCAAAACCCCCTGCTCGAAGAAAACTCCTTCACGCAGACTAGCACTCGGCAGGGCGTAGAGGGGGAGGGGGGGGGGGG
>JAIMZG010001144.1:0-28201 GCA_020466075.1 Colletotrichum coccodes
CCCTCTCTCTCGCGCGCGCAAAAAGGCCGCTCACATTATTACACACTTGGAACAGCAGCCTGCCTCTTGCTCGCCGTTCTCGACATCCATGGGCTTCGGGGGGCCGTTGATGCCAGAGGCGCCACCACTACCGGTAGAGTAGCCCTGCATCTCGCGGTTGTATCGACGGATTTCTCGGACAATATCATAGAAAGCCTTGTCGACGTTAATGCGAGACTTGGCCGATGTCTCGATGAACTTGCAGCCGAATGACTTGGCAAGAGCCTCTCCCTCTGTCGCACGTACAATATCAGCCATCAACCACATGATAAATCAATCCAGGAGCCTGGAAATCGGGGGGACCGCCTTCATGCAGTGTCGCGGCGCAGCAGGAATCATACCTTGTCGTGTGACTTCTCTCTCACCCTCCAGATCGCACTTGTTGCCGACGACGACCATAGGAAAGTAATCCTTATCCTTTACTCTCAGGATCTGCTGCTGGAATGTGGTGATCTCCTCGAAGCTCTGGCGCGAAGTGATGGAGTAAACCAGCAGGAAACCCTCTCCCGTTCTCATGTACTGCTCTCGCATGGCAGAGTACTCCTCTTGGCCGGCGGTGTCGAGGACATCGAGCAGAGCAACCTCCTCGTCAATGACGCACTGCTTGCGGTAGGAATCTGAGAGGGGGGCGGCGACGTTAGTACATGATTGATTCGCCGTCGCATCGGGCAGTAGGAAATGTCCAGGGCGACGTACCTTCAATCGTCGGGTCGTATTCGTCGACGAAATGGCTCTGGATCAATTGGATGGTCAGGCAAGATTTACCGACACCACCGCCACCGACAACGACCAGCTTGTACTCCCTCAAAAACTGCGAAACGACGACAGATTAGTAACGAATCGATAAAGCGACGGTGCGGCGAGGCGACGAAGAGAAACGGGCGGGCGCGACGACAAACCTTGGACGCCATTGTGCTGTGATGATGTGTTGGATGATGGAGGAAGTCTCGACGGTCTGAATCGCGCTCGATGTTGATAGTTCGAAGCAGCTGGCGAGAGGAGACGGACGGGATCCGGGAAACAGCTCAGGAGCAGCCAGGCGATTTGGCGTGTCGACGGATTCGGAAAGGGCTGGCGGGTTGATTGCGAGGTTGCGTGAGACTGGGAAAAAGACGGGTTTCCAGCGAGCGAAACGACGGGTGGGAAACTGGGACGGCACAGGCCGGATAGCGAAGTTTAAAGGTGAAACGACGAGGTCGATGGCAGAAATCCGGGACTGACAGCAGACAGTCTTTCGAGAAGGAGATTTAGAGAATGAGAGAATGGGGTGGTGTTTCGTTGCTAAGGGGGGCTTTTGACAAAATGTGGAGATGGGGAACGGGTCGGTCCAGTCGTAGGGAAGGACGGACCAGCAGCACTGGGCGACCGCCGGACCTGTTCCTGCCTCTGCTTCCTGCTCCTGGCTTGAGGTCAGGGTAGGAAGGGGGGGAAAGGTACCGCCTTAGCACACCGGGATACTTCTCTGACAGCTGCTGCACAGCGGAAATCGCAGTACCCCCACACACTCTGATGTTGTACCTTCCTTAGCTTTGGCTTCCCTGCCTTCCCTTCCTTCCCTACCTGACCCTTTCTATCTTTCCCACCGCGCCTTGCTTTTTTTTTCTCTCTCTCGCCCCCATTGCTCGGCCTCTGAGAGGCAGGCAAGGAAGGCGCTGTATCCATGCCTTCCCGTCACCTTATCCACAAACGGTACGTATTCATTTGCGACACAGTGAGGTACGATCCTGTAAACACCAGGGGAACGAACTCATTGGGGTGACCTCGAATACGGAGGTGACCCCAGATGAGAGTGAGGAAAGAGTGTGAAGAGCGGCACAGACTTGACGGGGTTTGCTGGTCTAAGTTGTTCCGTCTGCTATGGTCCCGTCTCGTGGCTGCTTGCTCATCCTGCCTCTTCTGGCGGCCTTGTGTTGTCTACCGTACCCGGCCAAGTCTGTCCGGGTCTAGCCAGGTCCTTTTCTCTCTGTGAGTACATCTCTCACCCAAGCTCCCTTCCTCACTACTCATCCTCTTGCCCCCTTCTCTCATGAGACCAGAGGCCCAATGCGCGCGGTTTCTACCACGCCAAGGTAGGCGCTATTTCGCCCGCCCTCTGCCTTGTCCAGAAATCTTGGCCTTTTCTTAGTCGCCTCCTCCTGTCAGAATGGGCAAGGGCGGTTGGTCAGCGAGAACTCAACGTTTAGCGCTGAGTTTGTGATTCGATGACCAGAGTGCCAGAAGGCCAAGGCACCATGTTGTCGAGGTACGCGACTTGCGCTACACAGAGCGTACATCAGCGGACTGAGGTCACTTGGTAAGCATCTGAGGTGCGGAAGCGCTTCCTGCGAAGAGGGCATTCCAATCACCAATTGCGCCGTCGTATCACAGGCTGAGCTCAGGAACAAGGGGCTTGGTAAGGATCGAGCTCGGAGTGGCAACTGATGCCCATTGCTTTGTCTGTGTGGGGTCGAGATGTAGCGGTTCAAAACAGCAAAAAACGGTCAACTCGATCAGTGAAAAAAAATTGGGATGATTTCGGAGGGCTCGAATGAAGGTAGGATTCGACCGGGGGTGGAAAAAAGGGACTCGCAGTGTTGGAGTTTGTCGCGGCGGCCTTCTGGTGCAGTAGCGTCGGCTGCAGCAGGGGCGGATCCTGGAACCATAAAAAGAGGCCCGGTGCATACGCCTGCAGATTCCATCAGCAGCGAAGCAGCCGAAGGGAGCTCATTGAATGAAGCGCAGGGGGATGCGATCGATTAGAGTGGTGGGTGGACAAACGGGAAAGGGGAGAAAGGTGAGAGAGGTTCGTGCGAGTGGGAGCGAGATGGGGGGTTCCACCTCAGGACACGGAGGGGAACAGTGAACGCTTGTGGAGGGGACCGCTTGCAGTACGTATCGATATGACAGGGATAATAGACGAACTGCGATTGTGAGCTCCAGCGGCAATTCCAAAATCCTGACAGGGGACACGGAGCGGAAGATGTCGAAGTGGGGGATTGGTTCTTGTGGAATGCAATTATCCATCGTAACTAATGCTATGCAACCAATGAACTCGCTTACATTGATGGCCAAGCTGAAACTCCATTTCGTGATCACATAAGCAGAATCAGGTACAGACATTGCAGGAAACCCGTAAAGAACGAAAGCTCGTCTGTGAGATGCAATTCACGGCGTATTCCCGGCAGATTTCTTTACCGCTTCATCGATGGTGCCATTCATTTTACACCTAATCACAACAACGACTGGTCTGACCCCTGGTTCAACAGCATTCATCTCATCTGAGTGGAAGACTGAGAAAAAGGACATGGGAGGAGGGCGTGGAGTGGGAAAAGGACGTATCGCATCTCGTGGTTCAACAGCTCCACACTGCTGATTACGTTAATTACACGGAACAACGAGTGAGATGAGCTGTTACTGTCTCCAACTTATCCGACGTCTGAGTACGAGAATCCCCAGGCTTGCACCGTATTTGAAAGTTGATTGCGAACGGTCATGCCCAGAAGCGCCACCAACAACATCAGACACGAACGGGCAAAAAAGACACGAGAGTGCGGGAGAAACCAGAATACCCGGAGGTGTTCACGGAACTGCCTCGGTCGCTCATTAGTGATGCGTGTGACAAATTCGCAGGATTAAGCAGGATTTACCGAAGCATGTCGTGGCCGTCCTGCTCATGACCATTGTTTGTCGTTCAAAAGCATGTCGTAACTTGTGAAACGAGACGCAGCTACAGTGGTCTTCTTCATTTCAAGACCACGATAAGAGAGACCTGGATCAAGGGCGTCTTAATCACCGTACCTTGTCTATCACCGTTGATTGACGATAACCCGAGCCGGGGACATGGCCATATGTAGCTAAGGGGTTGGAAGTGTGGATCGCCGTCCTGGGGAGCTTGGGCCACACCTGGTGCTTGCTTGCTTGCCTGCTTCATTCCTTCCTCAATTTGCACCCAACAACACGGTGTCGCACAGGTGAACGACCATTAAACATGCTGCTACAACACTACCTACCGCTGTCCTTTCCTCATGCGCCTCCGAGATTCCTACTGTACACCTCGTACTTCCGCACTGCTTCAACGCTACACCTCCGGGTTTAAAACGGATCTCTTGTTTATTGACTACATCAGATCCGAGGTCAAATAAAGTGCAGTTGAGTTAAGCTCTATCCCCAGCCGCATTCCAAGAGATCCTTCCAGGTTTGGTCCAGTCCCGTCCAATTTATCGCGATACATCTCGTCCGCCATCTTGGGCAATCGTCGCGCACACATTGACATCAGGGGACCGCCAAAGCATGTCTTCAACGATGAAAGAGCTTGCGATAATGCTCCCTGTTCCCTGTTACTCGCACGCTCCAGAGGTGTTGTATTGTCACCTGCCGCGCTCTTCGTGCCACGGTCTCATTTAGTCGTTTACGGAGGCCCAACTCATATCGGAGCCTCTTCGAACTCCGACGAGCTTCGCGTCGTTCAACATACGGCTCACATGCCGCTCAACCTCAACGAAGATCGTGCCAACCAGTGGCGCCGATGCTCATCCAGTTCAGCCTACAAACAGTTTCACTTTCAACTTGCACCCAAAACCTTGGTAACAACAATCGCAGCATTTCATCGCACTCGCTCCCTCCCTACCGCACTCGGCATACGGCAAAGACAACGTGCTCACGTGTTACAGCTATGAAGATGCAAGGGGCGAGGCGTTGGCATGCAGAATGGTACCCCCATTTTCCTCGCCCATGGATACACAACGTCTTCTGTGTTCTTCTCCTGATTGCAGAGGATGATGCGGGCTGAGATGCAGTACTCCCGATGGACGTGTCGAACCCCATGTCACATTACACATATCTCAACTGCCATTGTGAGTGCCTTGCTACCGCAAAGTACGGCTGATAGAATCTGAATGCAGCCATTCAAGCTCTCGGTGGAGCTTAGGCTCTATGCAGCTATGGCCGTTCTGTGTTCTGTTGTACGATAGTGTGTGTGCATCATCGAACACCGCATTCAGCCAACGCGATTCAGGGAAATCAATCAGCTTGCGGCTGTGGTGCCATCCAGCGCCAAACATGAACGGAAGCCCTATAACAATTATCATTGATGACTACATCAAAAGAGGAACCCGCCTATACTCAATGCATCAATTGTCGTCCTCGTTGCCAGACCGCTCATCTTGTCGAGTACGATGGATGGGAATTCAAGTTTATGGCGAGGGTTGACGGACATTATCATTTGGCAAAAGGCAAGCTGCAGCAAGGTATTGTCCACTAGGCTGTACGCGCACGCATCAATGCACGGTAACAAGGGTCACGACCACCTGGATCCGGTCGTTGGAGCAAGATACGTATAAGAGACATGGGCATCAGCAATCGCAACCCATGCACTCGCAGCTGGGGGCCAACTGCAGTCAACATTGCTTTGAGCCCCTCAACCTTCCCGTTTCAACGGCGTTACTGGGTATGGGCTGCTGCACCCCAGGACCTCCAAATTGCTGGAGAACTCTTGTCATAATGACAGAAAGGGTCGAGCGTGCGTCTGCCCGAAGCACACTGAAGCTTCAAAATGGCATGGAAACGACTTCCATGTGGACAAATTTTCGCCGCCACACAAACCTAAAACTCCAGACCGAAACGATACTAGTTGAAGCCTCCGCAAACTATCTTTCCCTTTCGGATATCGGCCAAATTCGCCCAGTCTTGACATCCGAACAATGGCTTGCTTACTTCTGCCACACATTAACGCCTTGACAGAACCGCGACTCTCGTCAGATAACCGCCAGCCACGCTTCATCGGCCGTCAGATCTCGCCCAATTCTAGTTATATGGTGCAAGAAAACCATCAGTTTACGCTATGTTCCCCTGAATGAAAGACTAGGCTTTCTATCGTCGGCGGCCCTCACAATGGCGGCGTTGATTCGTTCGGTGTCAAGACCTCGAGGCCAAAGTGCTGGAGCAGTTCTTTGATTGCATCCATTTCCCTTCCAAACTCACTAGCTCTTGCGTTGCACCAGCAAGGTGGTGCCGATCTTTTCCCTAAAACGCATCACTATAAATCATGTCGCTCTCACGATGTTGCGCCCAGGTCGCTTCCCTTCACCCAACTCCGCAAATTTTCATGCTCCCATGTGAGGATGACAGGGGGCCCTCTCAGGCCATGACTTTGCAGGTGGCCCTGGGGGGTAGCTGTACGACATGGAACGATGCAAGTCACTTTGATTGACTGGGACTGCTTACTAGACCACCAGCCATTCTTGCCGCCAAGGGTCTCTCAGAAGACGAATGCCTCTGGTTCATGTACATCAATTGACTAAAGAGCTACCCGCTTCTTCTAGTCGTCGACTCTCAGCATGCTCTGTGGACAACCAGGATCACTGATACCCCAGGTTTAAGCGCAGCCACACAGCACCGTGTTGGATGATTCCTGCGGGGAGTCCACGGCTGGCGGGCACTACGGGGTTCCTGCTTGTAAAAGCCTTGGCTATCAGGACAGAGCCGCGAAGAACAGTCGCAGGACTGAATGGTCTGCCAGGAGTGTTGCTGTCCTGACAAGCCCAAAGGAAAGGGGCGGCGACTTTCCACGTCGTCTTTTCACCCGCTCACTCCATCACCAGCACCGGACCGTACTCGAACCGTGCTTCACCTCGGATGGACCACGACAATTCGATACCCGAAAGGGATTGAAGTACTGACCCCAGACTCGTCCGAGCACACAGTGCGATATTGCCGAGAAGAATGAGATTTCCAAGAGGCTACGCAATGAATAGCCAATCCATGGTTTGGAGGCGACAACGCAACGGTTGGGTTGTAGTCGCAAACATGCTTTAATGGGGCATGGACCGACCCTCCCTGGTATCTTTACATTCGGCTGACTCGACACAATGGGCGTAGCTTGTATAGACGGTTCCAAGTAAGAGGTTCCCTCTTCAAGGGGGGGAGCCGTCGATAAGGATCCGCGGGCGACAGCCCCGTCGTGTCGTCACGCGGCGGAGTTGCAGCCAAACGTTGATGAGTATCGTCCACGATAGCACCGAACTCCAATCCACACTCATCTCCCGACAAAACGAAACCTGTCTCCAACCGTTAGGCAATCGGCTGGCATATTCCACTCGCTCGCGCCGTTATCACGTAGCGACTTTAACGGAGCCTCATCTTTCTAGAAGCCCTGGAAGATCATTTCGACCTACCCCTGACTTGCAACAGTGCAATCTGCAGCCAGCGTGTGGTGGCAGCCGAGGCGTCGACGCGTCCGGGGTCCCGGACTCGTGGGCGGCATGCAGTGCCATCGCCTCTGACAGGGATTTCGCGACGATCTTCTCGATGCTCGATGGAGGCTGTGTGCAGTTCGCGATGCCACGATTGCCTGGAATTCCCGAGATGACTGTTGGCTGCAACTTGTAATTACGGGATCAATCGCCTGCGACGCCAGTTCGGTCTGTGCGAGACCTTCCCTTTTCCCGCGCCATCAAAGAGATCGGCGTTTGATTCCATGTCCTCTTCTCCACGTTGGCCGAAATTAATCGTGGTGAGGGCCCACACGCGCGGTCTTTGCGCATCTTCCGCCGTCTGTTTCTGTCAGGGTGAACTCGACAACTCAGAAATCAGAAACCAGTGTGCACTAAACAACGGACGAGGACCTGTATCTAAGGCTGGACGGCTGCAAGATGATGATATTGAGAAAGCCATATTCCGCATCCTTAAGCGGTGAGGAGTATTTTATCCTATTCCCGAGCCCACGATTGAGATTCGAGATGGCAGTTACAACCGGTATCCCCAAACCAACGCATTGCAACTGCTACAGTGGCGCCGTTTTCTTTGTCATCGTGGGGGTTGCCATCTGATTGGCATTATTCAATAGCCTTTCCCACGTTTGATGTATTATCGTCCTCGCCCTCCGCGTATACCCGTGTACCCTGAACACCTTCGACGACCTCGTCCACGATGCTCTCAATGTAGGATTGGTCCCTGCAACAAAAGTCAGTATTGGTTGTTTGAGACTACACGGGCATGAAGACACCCGCAGCATGTGGGCGAGTTTCGGGATCGGTCGTCACTCACCGTCCAACCAGCGTGACCGTGCCGTTCTGCCCCCAACGAGGGTAGCTGCCGACCTTGACGCCCTTAGGCTCCACCTTGGCCGCAAGCTGTGTGAGATAACCGGCGACGGCGCTTTCCGGGAGCGGCGTGGAGATGAGCACACGGCACAGACCCTTGCCCTCTGGATCGGTGAGCCGGGGTACGATGCTAGGCTTCAGCCCGTCGAGCAGCTTCTCAACTGTCTCGCGGTATTAGTCGAATAGCCCGAAACGTTTGCTAAGAAGAGCTTACAGAGGCGCGGGACACCGGGCAAGATGTGGATGTTGCCGTTGACAACGTTGACCGGGACCCAGAGATCTTCGTGGGGAAAGAGAAACTGCTTCCCGGGGTCACGCTTCTCGTCAGTGGGGAGGATGACCATCCGCAGCTTCGCCTGCAGCGCGGGGGAGTCGACATCCCAGTCAAAGTGCGGCTGGTTCGGGTGCGGCTTCGAGAGCCTCCTCATGCGCTCGAAGGCATCTTGGTTGAGAACCAATGGCAGGTCGAAGGCTTTGGCTATCGACTGGTAGGTGATGTCGTCGTGTCTGTCCACTGATGAGCCATTATCTCCTCGGGGTTTGGTTCAGATCCTTACGTGGGCCCGATTCCGCCGCTACAACATCCTGTTAGCTCCGGTCTCGATGTATCTAGACTGAATAACGAACCTGGTGACCACGAAGTCATAGCGGTCGCTCATGCGCCTGACGGCCTCGATGATTTCGCTCTCATCGTCCTCGATGACCTCGACTCTCTTCAAGTTCTGGCTCTAACTCAGCAATCTTGCGGGCGCGCTGCCGTACTCGGGAGAACTCACAATGCCTAAGGAGAAGCACCACTTGGCCATGTACGCCGAGTTGGTCTGAGGTATTTGGTCAACATACATTCACCACGAGGTCTACATACATCGCCAATGGCGGCTAGTTTCAACTCACATCAACGGTCTAAGAATACATCACAGCGTTAGTCGGGAATGCCTCACATGATAACTCGGGATGAAGACTCACCTTTCCGCCGAGGACCTCATCTCCGATAATCAGACACGCCGCCGTGTGGATGGTACGGGTATTTCGCTCGTCGGCCGAGACCATGGTTCTGGTGCGGGCGAGACCGGAGATCGGGAAAGCGGGTTTGACGGCTCGCGTGATTGTCTGGGCAGAGGGGAGATGCCGGGACAGCTGGGTGAGACGGGCAAACATGAAGAGCCTTGCTACGTGTGTGTTGACGTGTCTCTCAGGTCTGACTACCGGTGTAGCTCTCAAGTTCCTGTCACGTACGCACTCAACTTTTCCTCACACAGAAAATCGATGATGTCATACGTTGAACGCAAATAGAATCGGCGCAAAACAGATCACGACATGGAAAGTTTGGACGGGTCGATAGGTAAGTGGGATTCCAAAGACAGACAATGCAAGGTCTCCCTATTACGGACCGGAGGAAGTTCGCACGAATCAAGTGGTGGGACGGAGCGGATACGGCAAGGGGAGGAAGAGTCTCTTGGAGCTCCGTCACAGTGTTGGCTCCGACTCCGGTTCGCCAATGGCCAATCGCGGGACAGCGGCTGAGAAGATCACGTGATCCGAAATCATCAAACGAATCGCTGGAAGTGCCTCTGCGCCACACTTTTTAGTGTGTGGTAGCAGATGAGGTGTTTGTGAGATAACCAGCTTCCATTCGTTCTCTTCCAGAATAAGGTTCTACTTGTTGCTCTAGAGCCGCTTTTGTTCGAAGCGATTGCATTGTGTCTAAACTAATGAACTCTGTGTTTCTGGTTTGGTCAAACTAAGTCTGCGCATTTATCCGCCAACGCCGTGCTTGTTGAAGCCCCATCAGCAAGAACCCCAGGCAAGTCTTCTGTGGACACGAAGTGATGGTCACTTTTATGCCATTTTTGTTGGGAACAATCCTTCTACGTGTTTTCAGTATCAGGGTTGGAATAGCCCGTTCTGAGGAACCATACATATGGCTCGGTGTGAACCTTTTTTTTTTTCGGGAGCGGAGGATTGAAGAGTTTCCTTCTTACCCACGACACAGCTTTGACTGAGCTTCCTCGTATCTGCCATTGTTTTGACGCATCGTCTACCTCAGATTTGGTTCTGCGTTTATAGAACAGTTGGATTGGTGCGTACGTCGCTCACGCCGAGTAGATATTTCGTCTGGCTGCTCAAGGATTTGGTAGGTCGGCCTCTGATCGAGGAGCAGGACGCCTGGCGATCTTGGTGTGGTCGAGTACGAATATTTAGACGTAAAATGGGAAGGTAATCTTGACCCAGGGCTGGGGGAGTTATTTATTACCGGTCACACAAGTAACTACCAGAGACCTATTGACGTAGAAAACAACTTTCACGCGTTAGTTCTTTATTTTTTTATTAACGTGAAAGCAATAGCAGAAACAGCACTGGCTGGTGAAATTCGAAAGGAAAAGAAGAAGAGCAGTCGGAGAAGACAATAAGAAAGAGCTTGTGATTTGAAAAGACAAGGAAACTATCAGGAAACGTCAATTTCAATCATCGCTTCCTTGCTCTCGTAGTACAAACAATACCTATGACTTGAATGTTCGTTAGCCATCAAGGCGCGGTAAGAGAAATAGCTCGTCAAAGCGCTTGGTAATGGAACCCTAACTTATTCAGTTGTACAAAATAGTTATATCGGACCGGACGGTCCGTTAAACCCGTAGCTTACACGAAGGCCGAACACCGGAAGGTGGCCCGGGATTGATGACTGAAGCTCCGGCGGGTGTTGGTGGGTGAGGTCACCGGTGGGGCTACCCTGTCCGCTTCTGAATGGCGGGGTTTTCGATGCGCTGGTCTCAGCTTCCCGTCGGAGAGCGGGGGAGGGGTTGCGTGGCTTGCCCTGACTACTTGGTCTGACGTTCTTAGTGCTCCGACTTGGGGCAACCGAAGCAAAAAAACAGAGTTGCCGCTAGACCTTGGAAGATCGTTGCAAAGAAGCAGCTTTGTTTTTGTTCTCTGTTCGTCCTCGATATCCCTCGAGCTTCCGGCCTCGTTGGACCTTTTCAACTCGTCGCGGACATCGGCCGAATTCGAGTAGGCTGCTCTGAGTCCTTCGTTGAGCATTCGAAGCCATGGTGCGTTGCTCTTCTTCTGTCGCGCCCGCTTTCGTCTGAACGATAGACTGACTTTTTGTGGCTGTTTGTAGGCTTCGGAATCGCGTCTCTACACCTTCTCCCAGGAGACCAAGGACCACCTGCGCAAGTTCCGACTAGGAACCTCGCGGTCCAACGACCCCCAAGCAGTCATATGTACGTATATCTCCGGCTCAACCTCCAGCCTCCGACCACGAACCACGCACCTCTGCGCAATGTAGCGTTGGCTGACGTTGATGCACCTCCCTTAGACTACATCGATAAGAATACGCACGAGATCCGCCAAGACGATGACAAGGTCGTGTACAAGTCGCTCGAGGAGATTGGCGATGAGCTGCCGGACCACAGCCCGCGCTTCGTGCTTCTGAGCTACCCGCTTACACTGGTATTTCTATCCAAAGCCACATGTAGATGGAATGAGAGCGACAAACTGATTCCGTGACCAATGACAGCCCTCTGGCCGCCTGTCGGTGCCCTACGTCCTGATCTACTATCTGCCGATCACCTGCAACAACGAGATACGGATGCTGTACGCGGGCGCCAAAGAGCTGATGCGAAATACGAGCGAAGCTGGCCGTGTGATCGACATCCAGGATATCGAGGACTTGGAGGAGATACCGCAGAAGTTGGGCTCTGCGTGAAGAGACGGGATTCAACTGCATGCAAGAGCGTGAGGAGAACGTGCATGGACTGTCGGTGGGCACCGCGGGCTGGCCGTCACGATGAGGAACAGAATGGTGGCGCACCGCATTCGCGTACATAATACAGATGATTGGATAGCAGAGCTCATGCCCGAATTAACAGGGGATATCATTTTGTTTTATTTGGTTTCAAGACGTGAACTCGTAACGGAGAAGCAACGCTTCACCTACTCGGGCAAAACGTCCTTCTCATTCAGCCCCATCTGCTTGCTTACGTTCCGTACAACCTCCTTGAATGCCAAACAAGCAGGACTGTCCGGGAAACTATCGAAGAAGCTCTCGCCGTAGTCGCACGCCATGCCGATGCGCGGGTCCAGCGGCACGCTCCCCAGAAACGGCACCCCCATCTCCTCGGCCAGCGCCCTTCCGCCGCCCGTCGTCGCCCGGAAAATCTCGCTCTGGTTTGTGCACTTGGGACACACGAATCCCGCCATGTTCTCCGCCAGACCCAGCACGCGGATGCCCGCCTTCCGGCAGAAGTCGATCTCCTTGCGGACGTCGAGCAGCGAGACCTCCTGTGGCGTCGTGACGACGACAGCGCCGTCGATGCCGCTCTCGCGAAGGAACGTGTTGACGCTGAGGTGCTCGTCGCTGGTGCCCGGCGGCGTGTCGACCAGGAGGAAGTCGAGGGGCCCCCACTCGACGTCCTTCAGGAACTGTTTGATGAGGCCGTTCTTCTTGGCGCCGCGCCAGATGATGGCGGCGTCGCGGTCCGGAAGCATGAACTGGATCGACATGACGCCGAGGTTATCGAGGACCCAGACGGGGGACCACCCGGCGCCGGAGACGTGGATGGTTTCTGACTCGACGCCGAGCATCTTGGGGATCGAGGGCCCGCAGATGTCCGTGTCCATGATGCCGACGCTGCTGTCCGGGTTCGTGGCGAAGGCGTGTGCGAGGAGTGTCGTAAAGGTCGACTTGCCGACGCCGCCCTTGCCGGATAAGACGAGAATCTTGTGCGCGATAGATGAGAGGCGTGAGGATATGATGGGGATGTCTGGGTCCGGGCCCTTCGTCGCCGTCGCGGCGCAGATCTCCTTGTTCGGGCAGCCGGCGCAGGAGTCGGCCGTGCCTGCTGTCGCGGACTCCGGACCGGGGCAGTGCTCTGGTTCCGGGGCGACGAGGGAGGGTTTCTCTTTCAAGGGGTTGGAGAGGACGTCTTGGACCGAGTCCGGGTCTGCCTCCAAGGAGGGTGCCATTTTGAGGATGTGAGGTGAGGGAGGGGGTTTGGCGGGCGTGGACAAGAGTGATTGCCGGTGAGAAGGCTTCGTCGTGCGTATGAGACTCTTGCGGATTTAAAGCCGAGGCTTAGCAAGAATGAGTTTGCCTCGGGGCGTGAGTCCAAGTCCGGCACCGGCCTTCACCTGAGAGAGGTGAGGTTGATTGATAAGCCGGATTTCCAAGAGCCGTTCTATTGCAGGCGTCAGAAAAGGATGAACCTGTCGAATCGCTTTACGAGATGGGATTTACAGAAAAATAAAATAAAACAAAACCGAAATCAAAGAATCTAGCCTTGGGTCATTCCAGCCTCGAGGTTTTAGGTCCTGCGTCAAAGAGCTGGTTCGAGAGCAAGTGAGAGGAAGTGGTTGACAAAATGAGTTGATGCGAGTGGTGGCGAAACAGCTTCAGAGTCGTGGATGGTTCCACGGAGGTAATCGCCCCACTTAATAGAGTCAGAGTCATCCAACAACGCCCAACGCAGCTCGATCCCAAACTTACCTTCATCTTTGATTCAAAGTGTTGCCTTCAAGCAAAACCAACACATTATACCAAAAGCTGGAATGAAAACTATTCCCCCAGGTACATACATGGGGAAGTTCGAATAGAGGGCATAAGACGAGGTCCATCCAGGATTCGAACCTGGGCCTACGGAAGTTCCGATCTCAGAATCCGACGTCCTAACCAACTAGACTAATAGACCAGAATGAACAGTTATTCGATAAGGAAGTTCACGAGTCAGGATATTATATGGGGTGTATATGCGGGGCGCAAGAGTTATCGTTGCCCCCGCTAAGCAGTTGTGCCCACTGTGAGCGACTGCACTCGGGGCGACGTAGCAGTTTCCCTGCCTTCCCAGGGCTACAGGGTATCCTTTTTCAATGAGGGGCAGATCTTATCGGAGCCCAAACCACCCCGCTGTTGCCCCTCGCAAAATTTCTACAGTTCTTTATCAGATCCGAACTGAGTCGACCCCTCGGAGGTAAGTCTTTCTGGTTCATCCCACCCTTTTAGAGAATCGGCCCACGCCCTTTTTGCTCGGTCTCGTTTGAGTCACTTCAACCTTTCTTCGTACCCATTTCGCTTTTTTCTTCTTCGCTTATAGAACGGCTTCCACAAGAAACCCACAAAACCAAACACCAAAATGTCCCCTTCCGCAGACCTCCCCGAGACGCGCGAGACTCTCGAGGCCATCGCCGCCGCCGACCAGACCCAGACCATCGCCGAGCTACGCAAGACGCTCACTTCCGAGACGACTCCGCTGCCCCTCCGCTTCCGCGCCCTCTTCTCCCTCAAGCACGTCGCCTGCACCAACAAGGACTCCGACAGCGCCGCCGCCATCGAGGCCATCGCCGCTGGCTTTGCCTCTCCCTCGGCCTTGCTGAAGCACGAGCTCGCCTACTGCCTCGGTCAGACTGGCAACCTTGTCGCAGTCCCCTACCTGCGCAATGTCCTCCGTGACCTGAAGGAGGACCCCATGTGCCGCCACGAGGCCGCCGAGGCGCTCGGTGCGCTGGGCGATGCCGGTCAGCTGGATATACTGAGGGAGTTCAGAGACCGCGAGGGCGAGGATGTCTGCATCACCGAGACGTGCGAGATCGCCATCGACCGTATCGAGTGGGAGAACTCGGAGCAGAGGAAGCTGGAGAAGTTGCGCAAGAGGTAAGACATCCCTTTCTGCACCAAAGGAGCTCTATTCTTTGAGGAGAGAGAAAGAAAGGGTACCGTCTTTTTCTATGCTAACGCCTATGTCCTTTTGTTCCGCAGTGACTTCACCTCCGTAGACCCCGCGCCTCCCATGGAGGAGTCCCAACGCACAGTCGAAGAGCTCGAAAGGACCCTCATGGACCCGAAGCTGCCCCTCTTCCTGCGCTACCGGGCAATGTTCGCCCTGCGCGATCTCGCGTCGCCGCCCGACCTGCCGACCGCCGTCCCCGCCGTGCACGCCCTCGCCAAGGGTTTTGCTGACTCGTCCGCCCTGTTCCGTCACGAGATCGCCTTCGTCTTCGGCCAGCTGTCGCACCCGGCGTCGATCCCCGCACTGACTGAGGCGCTCAGCAACACCGAGGAGGCGAGTATGGTGCGGCACGAGGCCGCCGAGGCGCTGGGAAGCCTCGGTGACGAGGAGGGCGTCGAAGACACCCTCAAGAAGTTCCTGCACGACAAGGAGAAGGTGGTGCGCGAGAGTGTCATCGTGGCGTTGGACATGGCCGAGTTCGAGTCCAGCGGCCAGACCGAGTACGCGTTGATTCCCGAGGCGGCCAAAACGGCTGCTTGAACTTATGGGTCTTTGGGGGCTGGTCGGCGGGTAAATATTGGGTGGGTTTAGGTACTTATAAGCGACGGGCAAAAAGTTTAGTGTATTTCAGTTGTTATGAGACCACCTGGAAATAGTCAGTCAGCATTGCGGCTAGCTTCTTTGGAATAGATGAATCGGCGTACTTGAAGCCACAATCGCAGGTGAAGAAAATGGTGCTGCCTTCGTCGGCACTACGGAGCTGCACGGCAGTGAAGCGGACCTCCTCTCTTCCACACTTAGGACATGTCTCCCTGATCGTAGCCTCGGTGTTGACGTTAGCCCTGTCGACGGCTTGAACATTGGACTGCAGCTTCTGTCGGAGTTGCGACGGGAAGTCGGAGGGCTTCGTCTGCGTGATGATCGTCTTGGAGCCAGTGTCTAACACGAGACCGTCAGTCGGGTTGCATTGCAAATGCGGCAGCGGCGGTCAACCTACCCTTATTGTCCGCACCGCAGCAATCACATGTGAGGGTGTTTTTCTCTGTGCCCATGGACGCGGGAAGCAAGTTGCCGCAGTCGTGGCAGAAGACGAGGGTTCCAATGGCAGACATGATTGCTGGTGGTGGTGTTGCTATGCCGGGCCGAGTGTGGTGATCAACGGGGTGTCGCGGCAGCAAAGGCCGACAAAATATTTCTGCCGGGAAGATTTTGGGAGGCAGTCGTTATTAGCGCGCTCTTTTCCTTCCTTATCGATTATGGCTTATCGGGGAAGGATCATGGGCACCCAGATTCCGGATTACTTAAGCGATTTGCAGGCCCCATTGAGTGCAGGCAAGACAAAGGAAGGCACCAGGTAAGGGGAAGAAACAGGCAGGAACGGAACAACTGGCCACTGGTTGGCCGCTCCTGCCGCCTAAAGCTTCAGCACGGACCATGAGTCTGACAAGGGTCCTTCCACGCGAGGCTGTCGCAACCTTCCCGCTTTCCCATCCCATCTACGACAACGACACCAGATCGCAACTCAACATTGTCCGTTCTAGATTGCGCCTCTCCGATTCTGGACAATGCGATCGGCTTCTTTCATTTCACTTTGGCCTTAGTTCTTCTTCTCTTCGTCTCACTCCACCAAAGGGCACTTCCCCCGGTTTGCGCATTTCCTCGTCCGATACCACCACTCCGACTAGCTTGACTCGTCCTTTCGATCGCTTGCCTTTCGAATAACATGTCTTGAGGCTCGGCCTAAGTCCGAGGACACAGAAAAGATGGTCAATAGCCAAGGGGTCATCCAGAATGGTCCGCCCAACGGCAGCTACATGCAGCCGCAACCTGCGGATCAGCGTCCCATGGCGCGGCCGTTTACTCTGCCCGAGGCGCTACCTTATTCTCCCCAGACTTCCGTCATTCCATTCACTTCAGGTGAGCGTAATATTTGTTTGCATCTCGAGATCACTGGGGTGCTAACATCTGCCAGACCTCATCCCCGATCCAACCCTCGGCTCCGGCTCGCTTGCTTCAAGCATCTCCCATATGTTCAATAGTCAGGAATTCGATAGTCTGAATAAGGAAGCCACCGGACAGAACCAGAACCATGGGCTAAAGCATCTCAAATATGCCGTCGATCATGTGCTTCATGATCTGAAACCCAATCAGCGGACATACTTGTAAGTTAACCGACCTTCGACTTGGACCCGCGTCGCTTCTAACCTCTTGTCTCGCACAGCAAATTCAAGACCGTGCCCATGACGAATACAAACGTGACATCGAGCTCCGCCGGCTCATCCCAGAGCCTCAGTGCCGGCCTTTCACCAGTGGCTAAGATGGTGTTTGATAGGGCACCAACGTTCATTAAGCCGCTTGCCGGAGTATCTGGTCCTCTCTCGGTCAACGGACAAGTTGCTCAGCAGCTGCAACAGCCTCCGTCAACACCCAAAACTGCGCCGCCGCCGCCGAAGCAGTCATCGAATAATGCAGAAACCCACCGAGGAAATAAATTCCGCTTTGAAGTCGCGATCCCTTCTAAGAAATTCGATCCCAACGCATACGTGGAGGTTCCCGAGCAAGTCGCTTCGCTCCCGGCGACTGTCAATCCGTCGGAGGTGACTCGAGTCGCTACACCGTTGCAAATCGCCCCGAAGCAGCAGACACCCACTCAACCTCAACCCGCGGCGCAACCTGTCTCTACACAACCTACTCCCACACAGTCTAGTCCTTCGCAACCTACGCCTACGCAGCCTCTCAAGCAAGAAACGCCAGGAGAAACTGATGCCCAACATATTTCTTTCGCCATCGAGTTGCCGCATGCTCCGGAATTCAATAAGAAGGAATACCTCGAGATGACGGCACCAGACTCTCCTGACGAGCCAACAGGATTGTCCATGCGCAGGCAGGACGGTATCTACCAAAGCCGACAGGATGATATCAGCACAAATCTCAACCAGCGGCAACGAGCCGAAGCAGCACTGCAGGACCTCGAACGATTGATTAAGAGCGTATTCGATGCCATTAGACATGTGCTCGGAAATGAACCTGGTTACGAGCAGGTCGCCACTTTGAACAGCGACAACGAGGCCATCTTGACAAGCTCAACTCAGCAGAAACTGCAGACTGCCATCTCCAAGACGATCGAACTGGGCAGTTACGGTCAAGCGCCCATCGAAGATCTTCAGTACATCCAAAAATTGAGCGATGCGGGGCTGACGCATACCCTCAACCTTGATTTCAGAATTGAAGAGTCCTGGGGTGAGTCTGATGTCACAGGCTGGCTGAACCAACTGCCAGAAGTTGAGATGGGTCTCAAAACAGCCCGCACATGCCTCCGCATAATGTGCGGTGGTAGAGAAGAGAAGCAGATCTATTCAGAGGAGATCATTCAGAAGTCCACCGATGTGTTCAAAGGCGTCGTCGAGGGCATTGTCATTCCTGTCGTTGAGATGAGAGGCAGTGGCTCATCATCCGCCCTTTTCAAGCTACTGCAACCTCACAAAAAGGCAGTTGGCCCGATTCTCATGAACTGCCAGAAGCTGTTCGCGCTGCTTGCCAAACTCGTCACAACTATTGAGCTTTCGGATACTGCTCTCGGCACTTTGGAGTTTGCTGCTTCGAGTCTCCTTTTCGTGGACAACGCATACTTGGAGAAGGACTCTGTCGTCGGAGTTCAACGATTTGATGGCATTCGTCTTACTGCGATGGAGATGCTCTGTCAAATTTTCCTCGCAAAGCCTGAACAACGTCGTGGCATCTTCGACGATATTCTCACATCGTTGGAAAAGCTTCCTGTCGGAAAGCAGAGCGCGCGCCAGTTCCGGTTGTCGAATGGCGGGAGCATCCAACCTGTGTCTGCGCTTATCATGCGTCTTGTGCAAGCCAGTTCCGGCAAGGTCGACGAAAAGGGCACTCGCAGCCGCTTGGCGATGATGGCAAGTGAAGATGCCGACGGGGACGAGGAGATGACTCAACCTGGCAAACAGACTGTGGCTGCGACCATCAAGTCGGAGGAAGCGGGTGCCTCTCAACATGAGCTTGCCTTGGAAGAGCTCAAGGCTGTGGCTTTACCCTTAACTGACGCCTCAACGCACAACGCAAACTACGTCGTCAACTTCATGGTTAACCGTGCTCTGAAGTCTACAAAGTCTGGAGATACGCCCTACCGCAACCTGCTCGACCTGTTTGTGGAAGACTTTACGGAATGTCTCGACTCCCCAGACTGGCCATCCGCCGAGCTCATTCTGCGACAAATGACCTTCTATATGATGAAGCTCTGGGAAGGAGACAGAACTGCGGCGCCTGCCAAGAACATGGCTCTTGAACTCCTTGGCGTCATGAGTGCTGCAGTTTCCAAACTGCGGTCCCATGTTCGCAAGACCACCTACTCAATGGACGGCAGTGAATCTAACGAGCTGTCCCGCTACCTCTCGGAATTGGCAACCGCCGCATTGGAGCAGAAGGCACGCATTGAGCATGATATCTCGTGGTCCGGTCCTTACCGAGCAACGCTCGAGCATCTCCAACGGCGTTCTGGCGATGATCCTCACTTGCAAGGCGCAATTTCTTTCCTGATCGCAGATTGGGCTCAGAAAATCTTCTCTGGACACGACACCATACAGGAAAGCTACGATTCTCTCAACCAAGAGTTCGGACGCCTGGCTTTTCGACTTCGAATGATGATTGAGGACCGCCGATGGCTCTCTAACGAATACACTTTCAAAGATGTCACCAACAACCATGCAAAGCTGGCGCACTCTATCATTCTCCTACGCTCACCATTTTGCGAGCACTTCAAGGCCATGCTCAATGTCCTCCTCAACGCTATGGCTAGTGACCAGGCGACTGTCCGCAGCAAGAGTCTCAAGAGTATCAACCAACTTTTAGAAACCGACCCCGCCATCTTGGACGGAGACTCTGTGGTTGTGCACCTGATTATCAACTGCTCGAGTGATTCTTCGCCTCAGGTGCGCGATTCTGCCATCGGCCTGATGGGCAAGTGCATTGGTTTGCGCCCGAGACTTGAGGACAAGATGGCGGAGAGGATTATCGAGAGATTCATCGATTCTGGGATCGGTGTGCGGAAGAGAGCGATGAAGCTGGCTCGAGACATTTATCTCCGCAACCAGAGTCGGGAGATCCGCAGCGCTATCGCAAATGGCTTGCTTCACCGCGTCCAAGATCCGGACGAGGGCGTGCGGGAACTTGCTCGCCAGATGATTGAGGAGGTTTGGTTTGCTCCATTCTATCAAGTCGATGACACGGCAGCCTTCAAAACATCCCTGACCGATCACGTCGCCCTCATGATTCAGACGGTCAAATCTGGGAATGTTGGTGCTGTCCTTGACAAAGTGCTCCAGTCTATCCTCGGAGGACAGAATAAGGCTCACAATGGGCCTTTTGGTGTCAGCATGAAGCTGGTTGAGAAGATGTTCGAGCTTATCGACAACCTGGATTCAGACGACCCCGCGATCCCTTCGGGGCGTGACGCACTCCAGGTCCTGCAGATATTCGCCAAAGCAGATCCGAAGCTCTTCACATTCGAGGAGATTAGACTTCTCAAGCCTCACCTTGCTAGTATCAGTGGTACTGATGATTTGGCTGTCTTCAAGCTGTCGCCGTCATCTACCGCCAGGTTCTACCGCAGTTGTCCAGCAAATATGCTGATTTTCTGCGGGAAGTGAGAGAACAACTCCAGAACTCGGTTGGCAGGCTTAGCAAGAACCTGCTGGACGATGTCGTTGCCTGCCTGTGGATCATTGCCGATCTGTTGGACAACCGCGACAAGCTGGCTTATTTAGGCGCCTCTAGCTTACGCGGAGTCGCCGCCATGAGGAACACGCAAATGGATGCCACCAAGCTTTTGAAGTTTGCCAGATACTCGATGATTGTGGGAATGGTCGGGAAGCACTGCGATTTGGACTCCGAGATTGCGGTTTTAAGAAGGTCTTCCCGAAATACTCGGGCACATCGGTTGCAAAGCTTATGGTCGACAACCTATCACCGTGGGCTGATGCTTCGCAGCTCATGGAAGCCCGGAAGCATGCCCTCGATGCCATTGGACTCATCTGCCAAGCTCATCCTCGAAACTACGTCTCGCCAAATGTTTACACCAAGTTCCAGCAAGTATTTGAGGCGAGGGTCCCAGCACTCGAGAGCACGATTCTCCGATCTTTGAAAGAATTCCTCGTCACAGAAGAGAAACGATCTGAGGCTGCTACAGCCGCCGCCGCCGCCGGCCCCGAAGGCGACAAGAAGCGCGAGCTGACAGTCATGGGTGGAACAAACTACGACGACGTGGCGAGCGCGACTACCCAGCGTTTCCTGAAGGAGATCACTCGCATCGCTCTATCGTCGCAAGATGAGCACGCCTTCCTTGCGGTTGAGGTTCTAGGCAGCATCAACCGACAGGGTCTCGTTCATCCAAAGGAAACAGGCGTGACCCTGATCACGCTGGAGACCTCGTCTATGGCCAAAATATCTGAGGTCGCATTCATGGAGCACCGAGCGCTTCATGAGAAGCACGAGACTGTCATCGAACGAGAGTACGTCAGGGCTATCCAGGCCGCATACGAATACCAGCGAGACATCGTCAAGGATACTCGGGGCGCAACCACCAACCCTTTCCAATCGAAGCTTCATCTTCTGATGGAGGTGCTCAAAGTGAGCAAGTCCAAGAACCGACAGAAGTTCCTGGAGAAACTCGTCGTCCAAGTTGACTTCGACCCTTCCAAACTCGATGTTTCCGCTCCATTGCCGCCGCATGTTGAATTCTCCCGGTTCATGATCGAGAACCTTGCTTACTTCGATTACGTGACGGTTGGAGAAGTTCTAGTAACAGTGCATGCGATGGAAAAGATGTTCTCGACGACCGGATCCAGCATGGCGCACGTTATTGATTCAGAGATATTCAACGTTCGCATGGATATGGACAAATCAGATGACCTACAAGGCCATGGGCAGCCAATGCAACCCCAGCTGACCATCCCTCCCAAGAGACTTCGCCAGCTCACGTCCGGCTCCATCATACTCCTATGCCTCTGGGAGGCAAGAACCTACCTTCGGCGCCTCTATGGCTTGGGTAGCAAGCGCGAGACGAAGACCAAACTAGCAGCGAAAGACCTCACTAAAGCGCCCACCAGGGTCCAGGGCGTGACGGGAGACAAGTTTTGGGAGGAGGTCAATTCGCACATGACCGGTCTCGCGTCGCAAGAGGCTACTCTGGAGAAGTGCAAGGCCTTCGTTGAATTGATGAATGTCGACAAAGAGTTCAAAGTTACCGAAGAAGATGATCTCGACGGCGAAGATGCCGGCACGCCTAGCGAGGGTGAAGATGATGGCCTCGCTGCCGATGGCAGAGGCCGGAAGAGAAAGGCTGGCGCATTACCTGGAAACCGCAAGAAGCGCGCGCGCTCCACGTCTCGGCCGAGACCACGCGGCCGACCACGCAAGAACCCGACCCCGGTTGAAATAGAGGACGATGCAGAAGGCGACCTCGAAGACATGGACTTCATCTAAGCGTTCAGATATGGCATCATCCGCTTTCTCTTGCCTACACTTTCTGCTCCGAAGCTATGGAAGGGATTGCAATTGCGACTATAGAATATGGGCAGTGAAGAGATTATCTCTCTCGATACAGTCCATCTACAATCTCGTTGTACATGTACATCATCATCATCATCATCATCATCATCATCATCATCGTCATGACTTTGCACGCATACAAGGCAATGCCGGTACAAGGGGTCGCATTAAGAACGGGAAGGGAAATGGGGGTCGAGGCATGTTGTTGGGCTTGGTCTGCTTGCACTACACATGATTCGAGAGTGTTTTTACCTGCTAAGTAAGGACCGGGATTCGGAACAATACAAGGGGCGTTCTATGTTTTGAACGGGGATATGAGATGGCGTGGGAGGTGTATGGGAAAGATGTGCTACCGTGAATGGACGGGATGCATCGTCTTTTGCTTTTTGCTTTTTGCTTTTGGAATGATACCTACTCACCCCCCCGCTTCGATAGGCTGCGAGGGGTTCAAGTTACTTCAGATACGCAGTCAATATCAAGACCGCCACATGCGACAGTAGCGTGCTTGTGTCATGTTAGAATGATGTTGTACAAGGAGTGTTGCGTCGGAGTCGTTCCATCTGGCGTCATATCTCAACGGGTTTGTCCACCCTGTCAAGCGGAGCGAGTTCCTTTCTCTTGCTATATTGCGTGCTTGAGGGTCAAGTCATCTAGCCGAATAGCCATTCCCAAAGAGCGGCGCCGAGGTAGGCGACGGGATGTTAGGCGTGGCTGCTCCAAAGGCGCTGAACATCATGGCTTGCATATCCCGGTCTCACGTTTCTCTGAAGGGTTATCGAGTGATGCTGGAATAGTGTCCTTGCCTATTATTTCGTGTACGCTCTTTGCTACCTAAGGAGAGCCGACGACACCCATTTGACGCCACTCCATCCGTTTCCCTTTGTCTGAACACAATGGTAACCACGCATGGCTAAATCCATTCGCTCAATGCCCATGCCTCCTTAAACGCCAACGGAAACCGGTATTACGGCCGTCCTATGCCTTTCATGCCAATCACAGGCCACTGCACCATGCCGTATAGCTGCAGGCGCTCGCTCAAGAATCAAAGCGTGTTTCTTCTACTTCAGGGGGTATCAATTCAGTTTATCCGCCTGTCTTCGGACCAAGGAAAATGTCTGGTTTAGTGTTGGTGGTATTACATGGGCTAGCAGAGGGGTTGTATCCGCTAGATATCATTACATCGTAAATGCTACGAAGTGCAGCTGGTTGGCGGCCGCCACACAATGTCTTTTCGCAGTTTATGTCTAGATCTGGTCGCTAGAGTCGACGGCATCGAGCCAGACTCGCACAGCTTCTCGGAGAGTGCTTTCGCGGTCTCGATCTACCGCATGGATCGTGGCGTCAGGCGTGTCGTTGTCTCGCTCTTCGATAACATCGCGAATGATCTCGTCGAGAGCCGACAAGACTACTGTCTTACACTGGTCACGAGGCACTTCCTGTGGAGCCACCGGGATGCGACTGGTGTGATGCGAATCGACCGAGACCGATGCCTCGCTGTTGCTACGGTCTCGCCTCTTGCTTGTCGACCGGGATGAGCTCGAGGAACTCTGCTTGCTGACTTCGTTGCTCTGTGCAATCACTCTCTCAACAGCCTCAATCAGGACCTCGTCGAGACTCGCAATCGGTTCTTCAATGAACTCGTCGTCAAGCTGTGTTTCGTAGGGGAGAATCGACGGAGTCATCGGAGCAGCACCGTAGGCGCTTGAACCCGCAGAGCCAAGGGGAGCCGACCTGTCAGTGAACGGCTTTGGTCTGATGAGCCGACGGTAGCGGATCCGCTTGATCGTATGGGTTGTTGTGTCTGCAATCAGAGCGCTGCTGACATCAACCCACCGGTCGGCAGGCTGCTCGGTCGAGTAAAACGGTTGTGTCACAAACGGGGTTGGCTCGGCTCTCATGGACTTTCTGATATCTTCCAGGAGCGTGTCTTGAGGGGGGACCGCCTGCAGAATGAAGTCCTCGTGATATCGTTGCAAGAATCCAGTAACGTTCATCGGGGAGTCGCCATCGATCGTGACACGGGAGAACTGCTCGAAGCCTTCTAAACCGCTACCAATACCCGGCGTGGACAGGTAGCCGCTGCTCGACGGCGAGCTGACTGCGGTTTCAAAAGAAGTGATGTAGTCGGGGAAGGGAATATCGACATCAATCACTCCGTCCTCCGCGTTGATCGATGTCTTGACAGGTGACCGGAAGTCGCCGCTGGGGTCGGGAACCCGCTCAGGAAAAGTGAGTCTCTCTGCGGGATCTTCTATAACCTGGTCATCAAAACCTCGAGGCGTTGCTGGGCCGTTGCCGTTGCCCTCAGTCTTGTGGCCGCGATCGTCCATTCGCCGATAACCTTCAGTCCTTACTTCCCTGACCATCTCTGCCAGCTTGTCTCTGCGGCCTCCTGGCATCGACTTGGTTGGAGACGTAGGATTGCTACTGTAGGGGTGGCTGGGGGTGGTGAGACCCGTGGAGTCTCTCCTCTTGCCATTCCATAGGGTGCTGATGACGCTTCCCCAGCGCGAACTCGATACGCGGGAATCTGTGCTAGCTGAGCTAACGTGTCCCGAGCTCTCGCCTCGTTTCAGTGTCCTTTTGAGGTCGTCTGCAGCGACACTGCCACTACTACCAGGTCTGAGACTTCGTCGGTTCTCGAACCTCTGAGCAGTGGTGAAGTGCGGAATAGTAGTCTCAGGGGTGATTGTCGTTGTTGTTGCCGCGCTACTCTTCCGGCTGACCTGATCATTGCCTGGGATGGGCAGATTTGACCGTATTGAAGTAGCATCCGAAACACGCCTCTCATGACGGCTTTCCATGCTCAGGTGCGCAAGCTGAGGGGGAACGCCGGAGGTGCGGGTGCTCTGGCTAACTGTCCGTGAGTGCGAGACACGCCTAGGGCCTGTCCGTCTGTTGATCTTACGCCGCAGAGATTCCTCACGGAGGATTGGAATGATTAGTGAAGGGGGTGACTGAGAGAACGCTCCAAAGGACGTAGAGGTGCTGGGTCGGTGGGCCCTGACTGATGAAAGATGTTGATGTGATGGCAGAAACGCAGAGAGGAGGAAGATGAGACGTCTTGCGAGCATCTTGTCCGAGGCGATGATGACTGTCCGTGCCGGTAATGAAAGGTCGTCTTCGCCCTTTGCCCT
The DNA here is from genome assembly GCA_020466075.1 of Colletotrichum coccodes. NCBI lineage: Eukaryota > Fungi > Ascomycota > Sordariomycetes > Glomerellales > Glomerellaceae > Colletotrichum > Colletotrichum coccodes. The sequence continues at coordinate 25,543 of JAIMZG010001144.1, forward strand.
TTGCTGCCGGTAATGTTTTCGGCGGTACCATGCTGGGCTCATGGCGTTCAACCAGTCGGTATGCGTCGCGAGAAACCCAGTCAATAGGTTGAAGAAGAAGAACCCGTGTTCCTTCTCGCCGGCCTCCCTCGCCATCCATCTTGCTTCATCCCTCCAAATACCCCACCTTCCCTGAGCTGTAATGACGCGTTGGGCGCGAAGACCTGTGACAACTCGGACCCTGGCAGAGTTGGCCTCTTGCACGATGTTGTCGTCGTTCTGTAAGCAGTGAGGCTGCAAAGCTATGACTTTTGCATTGGTTTTGGGAGGTTTGACAAAGTGCGGCTCTTCGTTTCTCCTTCCGCTCATAGATGGAGCTCTGCCAACATACGATGACACCGAAGGAGGGTAGGGGTCCGGCGAAGCAATGTCGGCTTGTTTGAGAAGTACGCCAAGCGTAGTAGCCACCACCCCCTGGAGGTGCGTCAATGTTCGCATGATGATATCCCAGTGCTGTGTGACGGTGTCCATCCTGTCGTCCACGTCGGTCGAGCAGGAAGATTCCAGCGAGTCGATGGGAAAGCCAGATCCGGACAAGGTCCAGCCTGAGCGGCGGGCCGAACCCATGGAAGACGGGAAGGACTCTTGGTCCGTGTAAGAGCTGGCGCCACGAAACGTCGATCTGATGGTGGGAGGAGGAACCATTGGAGCCGAAGTGGGTGGCAGCTGAATTACCAACACAACCGCGTACATGGGCGTGCGCTTCTGCTTGGGCTGCGGCTTCTTCTTTTTGGGTGCAGTTGCCTCGTCGGTAGATTGCGGGAACGGGAAACCCGTATTGTGGTCTGAGAAGCGGCTCAGGGGGGTGTCGCTCTGCGTGTCGTCGTCGTTGGGAAGCAGGACGGGGAACAGACGAGTGATGAGGATCTTCCTCCTCTCTGGAGGACTCCTTGTGTTTGGCGCAGAGGAGGTGAAGGATTGTGGTGGTTGCATGGGTGAGACATTGTCTGATGTGTAGGACTGTGCCAATCTGCTAGATCGCATGCTTGAGCGTCCAATGGAGCCACGACCATCACCTAGGTAGGAACCTCCGTATTCTGGGCGGTTTTCGGTCGGGACAATGTGAACCTTTGTTGAAGTGCCTTTGTAGGCCATCAATTCTGAATTTCCGAAGACAGAGCCGGCAAAGGCATGAATCTCGTCATTGTACTCTCTTCGTGCGCGCTGGAGGTCTGTCTCAGCCTGAGATTGAGTTCGGCCTTGCATCGAGGCCCTGCGATCAAATGCACCCTGGCGGGGTTGGGGGCTGTCCGGCTGGATCACAAGAGGCCGCGATGTCTGGTTCAGGCTGCTCTTCCTAGGCGAAGTCGGGCCTCTATAAGAATCTTGCACAGTACCAATGCCTGTTGCCGGCCGCTCTCCAGGTGTCGTGGAAGGTGGCTTTGCGGGTGCAGGATGACTGTCGAAGAGGAGCTGTGCCGGAAAAGAAGCGACAGCGTCCTGCATGATGAGGAGACGAACATGACGAGTGTCCAGATCGATGTCGCCGTCGTAGTCAAAGGCGCTTGCCATCGATGCCAGAGGGGGGGCGGAGGCCATGGACAGAGGGAAAACCTGGTCATTTCGATGCTGATACAGAGCTTCGGTGTCGGGAAATAGGAGGTTTCGAGTATGGATATCCTCCTGCATAGACTCGAGAGACTGCGGAGAGTCTCTATAGGCGGCATTGTTGTTGATATTGTTGTTGGTTTGTGATGGGCCCGAAGCACTTGTAGCACTCCCAGTGCCCAAGTTGAAGAGCTTACCCAGCATCGTGAGTGAATTGACTGAAAAATGGTCGAGGTTCGAGAGGCTGCTACTCTCGTGTCGTTTAGAAGTTAGGGAGTAGTGCCATTTTTTCAGCAAGGCAGGCGGTGATGACGGATCAGATGGAACAGCATTGCTTCTAACAGGAATTCCATGTGATTGAGGGTGTGGGATGCGAGGAACCGTGATGGTGCAGGGCGAGGCTCATTCGAGAGGCAGCGTATGGTGGCTAGAGCCGGGCTGAGACCAACAGAGTTGAGGGGTGCACGGGGATTTGGAGGGAGCTAGACGGGGGTCGAAGCTTAATGGCGATGAGTCGACGGGGAGTCGCCAAAAAAAAGTTGGGCAAATCGAAAGTCGCTCGAGCGTTGCGGCGGCAAGTCAGATATGTCTGGAAGCTCAGGCGTGCGCAAGCAGAGTTGGAGGTCCCTAGCACAGGCTCCGAATCGGATTGCGGGGATGAGTGCGATTAAAGGTCGTGAGAGGGACCCTCGTGTCGACGTCGTGCGCGAGGGAGCGAACAAGTCAGGCGGGCGGCGAGGGGCTTCAAGGAATGCTGGGACGAGGGAGGAGTTTGGCGACGCAAGCACTTTGTCGGAGTCGGTTTATCGAAAAAGGTGAATAGAGGCGGGAGGGAGGAGTACGAAGAGAGACAGGTTGAATGTGACGCAGTCAAAGGGAACCAAATGCTCGGGACAAACGCGGCGAATGACAGTGACGGGTCGAGATGAGCCGGGGGTGGTTGGTTTGGGAGGCTCGGTATTTAGTAGCAGTGGTGGTCGAGTCGAGTGGCCGAAGAGCAGCGAAGACGGCAGAATCGAAGGCAGATGTCTCTCTTATCGGGTACGACGCTAACGCGCGGGGGGGGGGGGGG
>JAIMZG010001145.1:0-10648 GCA_020466075.1 Colletotrichum coccodes
GGGGGGGGGGGGGGGGGAACAGTACCATTTGCATTAACGAACCAAGAGCCTCGCTCGTGTGCCACGATGGGGTTATCAGCCGCCTTTACATACGTAATGAAAGCTTCACTGCAATTTAGTCCCCCTCAGAGGTCGTCATCAGCGAGAACTTTGGGTGGACGAAGCCTGGTATGGACGAGTTCAGGAGAAAACAATACTCGCTCACAATTTCCTCACCTCGAGAGGCCGTCTCATGCCAGAAACACCAGTGACCCGCCCCGTCGCTCAACACAACATCCAGCAACAAGGAAAACCCAGATGTCCCTATCGTCAGCCCCGGCGCCTTCCAAAGCATCCTGATGTACTATATCACACAGGCCGGACATGATTGACGCTCCCCAGACGTCCTATATCCCACACCGGTCGCGTGGCACAACCACATCGCACGCAATATTCCGACCCCGACGACCCGCAGCCATGTTACCGACCACGACACGGGCTTCCTCCGCGGAATGTTGACGTGACTCGGGGCGGACGCCTGCATTGCTGCAAAACCTATGTCACAACGTATGTATCGGAGAATATTCATCACACTCTGCTTGACGAACAACGAGCTGTCGTGTGACTGCAACGTCCTGCACACATCGGCCGGAAGGATGCGTGTGAGCAAAACTGCCATACGGAAGGAAAGTTAGGATAATGCTTGGGTTTGTTTCTATCCGTGCAAAAAAAAAGTCTCGACGCCACAAAAACGAAATTACCAAGCCCTCCTCCTCTCATCCCACCTCTTAACAATATTCCCAATCAAATCGTTCCCAGTCTCTGCCCCCTCCACCCTCAACCTCTCGGCCTCGACCTTCCCCTGCCTCAACCTCGCCTCGGCGACAACATCCCCCTTCGGCCTTTCCCCCATCCCCTTCGCACACGCGATCTCCAGATGCCTCAGAGTGATACCCACGAGCCCCACGACCACGTTAATCAGCGCTATAAGTACCCTTATGATCGCAAGAGGAACCTCAAGTATCACTCGCGGTGTACTTTGCTTCTTCCTCGCCAGAACAGGCGGCCGAGCGACAACCGATGCGAGCTCGACGAAGGGAGCAGACATGAGGAAGACGAGCATCTGCGGGTACGTGTACACCCGCGGGTTGCTCGCGTAGAGCTTCGGTTCGAAGGGCGACGCGAGCTTGTAGAGAACGAAGTCGACGAGGTTGAAGAAACCGAACGTCACGGCGGCGAGGATCGTCAAGGGCGCTAGACAACATCAAACCATTAGCACATCAATGTGACAACCCGATCCAGGACGAAAGTCAAGAGGTACGACTTACCTCTGAGAGCATGGAGCCCCAGCCGCCCCCAATCTCCTTCTTTCCCATCTGCCGCAACGCTCCCGAGAGCCTGCCACATCCCCACAATCAAACCCGTGACTGGGTCTCCGGGACTCACCAAATCAGGCCACTTGACCAGATCCAAAGCCCTCAAGTCCTCCCTCTTCACCCTTCCGTTCTCAACAAGGACATGCGCCGCAACAGCAGACAACTTCTCCCCTCCCCTCCCAGCCCTCCAGACCGCAGGCCTCCGGTCGTAGACGGCACACCTACCCTCCCTCTCGTACACCTGTAGCGTCCCGGCAACCTGCTCCACACAAACTTCCTCCCCAGGCCTCTCTTCCCGGACAGCCGCCGCGAACCGCTCCGCGGCGGCAGCATACTCCGGCCTCAGTAGCTCCCTCAACCTCTCCTCGAACTTCTCCCCCGTCATCTCTGCGACCCCAAACGCCGCATCGGGCCCACACCCGGAGGCGCATACCCGCGTGGCCCAGAACGGCTGGTCTCCCGCCACGGGCACCACGAGCGTGGGTCTGCCGCTGCGCAGCGCCATCGCGGTAGTCCCGCTCCCGCCGTGGCACACCACAGCCCTGACTCTCGGGAACAACCACGCGTGCGGCGCCTCGTCGACGATGAAGATGTGAGACATATCTCTCTCCTCCCCGTCATTCCCCTTCCCAACCGCCTCCTTGTCCAGATTTGCCCACCCCCTCCCCACAACGGCCCTGACACCGACCCTCCTCGCCGCTTCAAAGATCTCCTCAAACACGTCCTGCGCGTTCGCAAACGACATGCTCCCGAACCCAATGTACACCGGCGGGATCTCTTCGGCCTCCAGGAACCTCAGTAGCTCTGCGGGCGGCGTCCACCCCTCGGGGGCGTCGTCGAACACGAACCCCGCGATGCTGACATTGTCCGGCCAATCTGCCGGCTTCGATAACAGCCGCGGCGACCAGAGGTACGTGCAGGGGACGCCCATCCGGTTGTACTGGCTTAGCCACCACGCGGGGGACATAGCCTCGAGACCCATGAGGTTGATTCGGACGTCGTTGATGACAGACTTCATCGCCTGGAGGAATCTGCAATCACGGTCAGTTCCCCATCCTTTCTCCTAGGCTTCTCGCATCCTCTTTTGCCCCCTCTCCCGCTTCTTGGGTCATGGGGTCAAATGGAGAGAAAAGAACTCACATGAAATCCTGAATCCACCAGGACAGGATATTCTTCGCTCTACTAGGCTTCTTCAACGCCCACTCCGCCTGCGAATGCGGCACCTCCTCCGAGTAGATTCTCGGGTTCATCCCAAAAAGATGCAACGGGATCCCCAGCCTCGCTGCCACAGACGTCTGATTGTAGACATGCATCGTCGACATGACCAAATCGGCCACGAACGCCCCGCCCGGCCCTGTCTCCTCCTCCCCCTCGCCCTCGGAGGCACCAATACAAGCCCCCCACCACCTTTCGCCCATCTCGCGAAACTCCTCCTTGATCGCCGGTACCACCTTGTTCAGCTCCTTTCGAGGCAGCAGCCGCCTCTCCATCATGGTCTTGATTTCCGTCCTGCCAATCGAATGGAACCCGACCCCCGCGGCCTCAACGGCGGTCCTGTAGGGCGGGTGGCTCGCGATGCGCACGCGGTGGCCGAGGCGTCGCTGAAGGAGCTTGGCGATCGCCAGGGACGGCTGGAGGTCGCCGCGCGAGCCCATGAAAAGGATGACGATGTTGAGATTCATCCGCGAGGCCGCTACGTCGGAAGCGCCGGGTGTGGCGTCGTCACCAAGGACGCTCATCGTCTGGCTTTGCTTCCGTTGGACACGATGTACAATGCGACGAACGTGAAGATAAATGAGGCCACACACATATACATGCGTCGGGATGGTGCATCGCGTTGTTATAACTCTAGCGACACGTCGCTATTGATGTTTATATTTTGCTTCTTCTGATCTTTGATCTCCTTGCTCCAAAATCTCACGTGAGACGCTGATCCTATCTAGTTCTCTATTCTACCGGCCGCCAATGAAAAGCAAAGATACCGACGCCACGGTTACCTCGACCCGAATTAGGCTGAATATGTGAATCCTTCGAAGCATCATGGACGAACCCTTGGAGCTTCAAGAACGGGAAAGATGAAGAAATCTAGGAACACTGTCGACCCGGGGTGTAAAACTTCTAGTGACGCGGGAGCCGCTCCGTCGTGATTGTAGGTCCCGAGGGAGCCCCCCAAAAACGGAACTCTGCTTCCGGACCCGGGGACCGCCGAGCCCTCGGGGAGCTCCCGGCGTCCCATGCCCACAATAGGTGCACATGTCATCTCTAATTCGGATTCGCCACTCGCCATCCCACGGACCAAGCCGCCATTGTCATATCTCAAGATGCGAATGTCACAGGTCAAATAACATTTTCTGGGTTTCGCCTTTTCCAAACAGATTCAAAGTTCAGACCGATGCCGAGGGTGCCTTGACCCTCCTTGACCAAGCCTCCGATGCGAGAGAGAGAGATGGAAAGAGAGAAAGAGAGAAAGAGAGAGCGGTCGTGTGTGCGATCAGACGCCTGGCTTCTCTCACACTGTTGTTCCCGACACCCAACATTTATGTTTCGCCATCAGACGATGAGAAATGTGAGACCCAAACGCCGCATGGGAAAGATGTAAAATACCGGCGGCGAAAATGGGTTACACCTGTCCACCACGTCTGAAGTTCTCGGTCGGTTAACGCTAGGGGCAATGGTAATGAGAGGAGAAAAAAGTCTGATGGTCTGGTGGTGGGTTGCTTCCCCAAACCCCCAAACGGTTGCTGTGAGACGCACGGCAACGCTACGACGTAACCAACGACTGACTCGGGAATGGAAAACGGACGGTGTTTTTGTCTCAAGCAGTTGCAATGCGTCCAAATGGCTTAGGGAGGGAGCCTCGGCTTCCAGAATACGAAATGGAATGAAACAAACAACGTTGGCTGGACAGGTGTCGTGCCCACGGGCCTCGATGGAAGCACCCAACCTTCTATATTCGGCAGCGGCGTCTGTCTCAAGGCGTGGACGGAAATTGGAGGATCTTGTGGAGGATGAGATAGCGGCTGAACATGGCCGGTGGCGGTCCGGTAGATCGAGTTCGCTTGCCCGGGCATTTGGCTCAACACCACGGACGGTCGCCTGACTCGCGAATCTGTGACCACGCTGGCGGGCGAGGGCCACTGTGCTTGACGGACGGGAAGAACGCGGCAAATCTCGAGTTGATCGTTGTTAGGCGCATGATGGACGGGCAGAGACCGAACACGCAAACTCGCCGTGGCCATCAGCCTCAATGGCATCCGAGGCCTTCAAACGCCATTGTTTTCAATGGCTTAATGACACGCTTCAAAGCCTTGAAGAGGCGTGACATGACCGCTGTTGAAGAGTTGGGTGCATGCATAGAACGGGGTTAAGTGCGTAAAGAGCTCGCAGAAGGCCAGGCGCAACCAGACCAAAGTTGGTTAACCTTAATGTTAGCGGCCTTTCCCCTGCAGGCACCTGACACACCTCTGCCGACCACTCGCACGTACTGGCGCATGTTGGCCATGTTGGCCCCGCGGAATAGTTTGTGATTCGGGGCGCCGGGTGCCTACTGTCGCTGTGCGTTGCGTGCATGCCCCTATGCGAATTTTGGGACGGTGTCGGTCCACGTCGTTTCCAGCGTCGTAGTCGCAAGGAACAGGCCGCTGAAGAATGGTCCTCGTCCCCTCATCATTCGAACTCTTGGGGCCACCACAAAGATCCCCGAGAGATGGAGGGGAACAGCACCGGAGAGGGTGTGAAGCTCGTGCTGGCAAATGACAGCGACAAGTGGCAGAGAGGCTTAGGCGAGTGGCATTGGGAGCAGGTCCCGAGTCTTTCTTGTATCATGATGGCGTTAGTGCAGAGGGTAAAAGTTGAGATGAAACCATTGTAAATCACTCGAGACCAGGGTCCGAGGGTGCGAGCTCGTGAAGGTGTTGCTTCGGGATGATCGGCGCAGGGATGCCACACTGCAGCAGTCCTTGTCAGAGGTTATTGACTTGGCTTGGTGGGCTGGTCAGCCTGCGGCCAGAGAGGGCCTGGAGACAGCTGTGTCTCGTCTCGTCCACAGAGGTCGAGTTTGTGCAGTCTCGGGCCCGACGCCGGAAGGGAAGGTGTCAAGGTGAAGGGGGGCCAATGGCAGCATCCACTCGACAGGTCCCTCAGACGGAGACGAGTCGTCTGTACGGTCTCAATAGCGGTAGCGTCGTAGGGCAGCTGGGCGGTAGGCACCCTAGTTGGTCGGTTGTGGGAAGCATGAGAAGAAGAAAGAAGAGGAAAGCCGGCGCTGGGCGCTGATGGTTCCCGGGTGCGCCCCCTGGAGCTAGGCCTTGTCGACCCAAGCTTCCGTGGGCCGAGTTTGCGTCGCATCCCTCTCCGTCAACCCATCTTCTCGCGGAAGCCAAGCTTGGGGCACCTTAGGTGTTACCCAAATCACCTTACTTGAGGCCATGGAAGGGCGCTATGTGGCGTCCATCGCCCCTAGTGAGTGGACTGGGCCACGATCCGACGCATCTCGCAACGTGTATGATGGATGGCTGTGCTCACTCACCGACTTTCGTCAGCGAGGCAAACATGGGAGAAAAGGGCGCGAGGGAGAGCTAGTCGTCGGTTGGTGGGAGAAGGTTTTCTTCAGTCAGCAAACAGCTGGCTAGTGTGATTTGTTGGTCGCCGAAGCCGATGATGGGTGATGACGAACGATGCGATGACTCTCTGCTGCAGCACCCAGCAGTCAGCAGCGGGGATGATTGGCGACAGGGCGGCAGGACGAGGGAAAACACACGCACCCCAGGAGGAGCCTTTCTTCTATGAAGCGCAGTGAAAGCTTGGGTGTCTGCATTCTGCGGCGGTTTCTGCGTGTCAAGCGTCTGGTCTTGCGACAGTCTCGCATTGTGCGTGTATCGATCACTCCGGCATCCGCCCCAGTCCTCGTCCCCGACCACCTCGACTTCGGCCATGTCTTGGACGACGTTCTTCCGCCCTCGTCGACGAGATGCAGTGTACCGGGTGGACTATGCCTCCGTCTGGCGGACCTCGCACAGGTTTGGCCTTTTCGTCCAGTGTCCGGTGGCCGGATGCTGAGGTTCTCCGCTGCGAGCCGCACAGGATTGAGCCAAAACAAGAGACATCGCAGGGGCGTAGAGAAGGGCCGGGGGCTGGGGTGACCGTTGGAGGTGTCCCCGAGTCTCTTCGCTCAACGTTCCATTCCTGTCTCCAGCGACAAGAGGAGTGGACATCAGCTGAAACATCTGCAGCTTCCTGGGTGGGGGACGTCTCGGACCCACACGTCCAGCAGGAAGGAGAAAAAAGGTACGTACTGCGTGCTCTAGTGCTAGCGTGGGCTCCTCGTTGCTCAGGTATCCACTTTTGCTGCTCGGGGCCTTCAGATTCAGGGCCTTGTCTTCTCGCTGACATGCTCGCTCTCCTCTTTACCAGGTTCATTCCCCCTTGGAGGCCCTGGCTGGGCTGATCGACCACGTATGGTGGTGGGCATTACATGGCGTGTGTGTGAGTGATGCATATCAAGGTAAACGTGCCTGGCGCTACATGCAATTGTTGAATGAACGAATAAATCGACCGATGTACGGATGGGATGGTCGAAGATGGGACAGATGACATATTGGGTGGTTTTATAGCGAGGGAAATGCCCTGTAGTATGTTGTGGCGTTGTGCCCACGCCAACCGCAAGCCAAGCTGGGTAGCCGCTGTGGCCAATGCAATTTAGCCACTCATGCCAGGGATCCGCAGGTTTTATGACGGTGTTTGCAAGAGTTGTATTGCCCACTTCCACAAGGCGAGTGTGCATGTGCAATCCCATGGTGCCTTCTCAACTAGATTCCCGCCGGCAAGAATAGAAGGCGCCCCCCCCAGTCCCCGAGGAAGGGCCAGAACTGCGAGACGTCACTTCTCAGGCACAAGACTCCACACATGTCTCTTTGGAGTGGATTCGGCAGCTGCGACATGCAAACGGAGACGACGGATGATGGGCGACGGACGCCGGACCACGGAAGGAGGCGTGTCGTCGTCCCACCACCCACCCACTGCCTCCAAGTAAAGGGTTGGCCCTGGCAAGTCGGGCAAGTCGGGCAAGTCGCTGCGGGAATGGCACGGGAGGACTCTCCGCTCCCTCCTGCTCCTCCTCAGTTCGGCCTCACCCAACTCTCGCGACCTCGAAAGCTCGAACCCATCAGCCAAGCCACCGCGCCATCTGAACCAGGATCAGTACCACCACCCTCTTCTTCTTACCTTGTGCTTCTCCTCCTTTGCCCTCGACTACCAGAAACGCCACCTGGGCCTGGACCTGGACCTGGACCTGGACTCCTCTCCAGGGACATGGACATCGACTCGGTGGTACTGAACCTGGGCTGGGCCAAAGTCTGAACTTCACCTCATGCGCACTGATACGGAGCCTATCCGATTCTTCGCGCCCCCGCCATCCCGTCAACTCATCTCTCCCACCTCCTTTGCACACAACAGTGCTTCGCAGAGTATATTCTCTCCCATGGAACTCTGTCCGGATACGGAGCAACCATCTACTCACGCCACGCACCCTTCCCATCCATATGTGATGCGCAAATGAGCCCAGTTGCACCTAGCCTTTTCGACGTGTTCCGGATCGCTCCCAAACCATCACTACGCGTCTCTTGAAGCTTGTCGGAGGGGTCCCCTCTACCCCCCCTCCTTCGTCCCTCCAACCCCTACACCATCGAAGCAGGCTGACCTACATATCATCGCAACCATGATCCATCACTGCCGTCGCAATACGACGCCATCCACCAGTCGGACCACCCTCCCATCCCATGCTGCCCATCACCACCTCGACGCATCTCGATATCCCGGCTTGCAGCGTCCCCGTCTTGAAACGTGGAGGCAGATTCCCAAGAGCCAATCGCAAATGGCGCATTCACCCCCCCTGGCATGCCCACCACGGATCATCCGCCGGCTGCGTATCGAGATGACCCAACTTGTCCCATGTCGCCGCGCTCCCCCTATACAGTTCTATGCGGCACCGGTCCTTGCGACTGCCTTACTATGCGATACCCTGTAGCACATCAGCCCGCAACGTGCTGACGACGGTCGCAACCCGCTTGGCTCCTACGCCGCCCTATCTGCTCTGTCCTGCCATGTACAGGTACGGAGACCTTCACTCCTTCATACGTGATGTGCGTGGCCCGGCCCTGCTGTACTGGATTGCATAGTGTGCAGAACTGGAATGGCCCCATCTGCTACTGGTTCGTCCCGGCCGCGATGGTCGGGCTGACGATGGCTGCGCAGTCGCACGCTACGTGCTGGTGCTGGAGGCTACGCCTCGTCTTGCGTGCTGTCGAGGTAGCCAGCAGAGCTTGCGCCAATGCCGAGGGGCCATGATCCCTGCTGCCCGAATGCTAATGACGGATTGGCAGCACGCGACCAGGGTGAAATGCCGTCCCATGGGATTTGAGCTGCCAGACAGAGGTCGACATCACATTAACCCAGGCGCCTGGGGCTATGCTGATAATTATCGGCAGGATGTGGAAGGGTGACTACGGGCACCCGCGCTATCTTGGATGCCGACCACCCTGGACATTAGCAAAACGAGGCATATGCACATGTGTCCCGAATGTGCGACTGTGACAAGAACTAGACGTCCATCACCTGCAGTCAACGAGCGGCCGCCCAGAGCAACGCTGTGCTCGCGGTTCGTGCTAGATTGGACGGTGAAGCAAATGGATCTGGCCGTCTCCCGCCAGTTCGTACACCTCATCAACCGGCCAGTGCACTGCGCTAAGAGGCGTTATCTATCTGTTGTCATGGACCGGCCACAGATCAAGCTTCACCAGTGGCAGCAACGCGAGCAATGGTGGCTCGCAAACAGAGACCGGAAACCGCCTTTCGAAGAGCCAAGGGAAGAAACACACAGCCGAAGAAAACATGCGCGAACACGGACCCGGTACCTCGTGTTGGGAAGTGAGATGAGTGGGCGTCCACAGGCAGCAGAGATGTTTTCTACGGCGAGAGCACGGGCTGGCGTCACATCTAGTAGCAGTTGGGAAGTTGAGACCGGCCATAATGTTACCAAACAGCCCAGTTCAAGTTCCCGCAGAGTCGGGCTTGAATCCTTACCCCCAACTCCCAACCGTCTCCGTCAGCTTAGAGTCGGCCTTGTCCCCATCCCGAGGCATCGCCTAGCTGCAGCGCCGTTAAAGATTGCAACCGCAACACACGCACAAAGCACACAATACAATAGCGACCAGAGGAAGCACTAGGCCGTTGGCGGGGTCCATCGCCTCTCCCGGCCGCCTTGTGGCCCCTTAGGTGCGCCCAACCATGTGGTTTTCCTGGCCTCATCTGGCCGCTTGCATCCATCCAATCCATCTCGACGGTATTTTTCCAGCGCCGCCAACCGATGCCTCTGTCCCACGCGGTTATTTGACGGCTAGAAGGCAGCAGGAACGGTAGCCACCAAGCGACTTGGGCAGAACGACTGCGCCCCGGCATTCGCTTCGGCATCTCCCGACCGACAGAACATTCATTCACCTGCACATGCCCGTGGTCTGGTGTGCTAATCCGCCTCCCCCCCCTCGTCCACGGTCAGATAGCAATCCGGTCAGAGATCGTACACCTGAGCCCTGTCCCCATTCACGGTCCACCCCATCACGGATCCCAGTCTCTTCAAACGGACCACTTCCTGGACAAGTTTCACGCCCAATCCCGGGTCTCAGCTTGCAGATCGATGGATAACCTGCGCCTCAGGGCCTCCCACTTGCATCAACCGAGCAGCCGCAGTCCATCCACCGAAAAGCAACCTGGCAGGTGAGCTACCCAGCACACGACTGCGCTTGTTGTTTACGGCGTCCCTGCCGACCTGGGAAAATGTGCCAGCGGAACGAACATGAGATAGATCCCGCTCGCCTTGCCATGGCTATACCACGTCTGTTATCTGTCTGTTCGGCTCGGCTATTTGGAAATCGAAGCCCTGCCCGGACGTTTCCCCTGCGGAGATCATGGTTCAGACGGAGCATCTGACGCCATGATCTACTTCTTGGTCTAATCTGACGCACAAGGTCAAGGGAGTCGCCCTAGTCGCCGGCAACGAAGAGCACGCCAAGCTCACACGGCAACCATGCCGCAAAAGGACGCAAACTACCGCAGAGCGCCCTTCTCATCTGTGCCTCCTCTGGGTAACAGGAGAGGAGGATGATGTCCGACGACGGACAAGCTGCAAGCGCAGCGCATCACTGGCACAGCAAAACACAGCACAACACGAGACAGCACCGAGCAGCAAAATGTGAAGAGCTGCCGCCTCTTGTGCAGTTACACAAATCAACACAACACAC
>JAIMZG010001146.1:0-38271 GCA_020466075.1 Colletotrichum coccodes
TGCGCGTCTACGTACTTACACGAGAAATGTGCCATGCGGTAGGGGCCACGGGGGGGACGGCCTGCTAAAGGAACATGGGGACACCAAAGAAAAAGGCGGGATAAAAAAAGGTTTCCCTGGCGTGCGGCGTCGTCGTGGCGCATCTGACAAGGGAGAGGGGGAAAAAAAACTTTGTCCTTGGGAGTTGGTAGCGCCAACAAAAGATGAAACCCGTCTCTTCTAGATGACATGCTGGGCGACGTGTTGCGCCGCGTGCGTACGGTGGCTCCGGCTCTTTGGTGACAGCGCGCGCGCGCGCGTGTGGGACGGACGGCATGAGACGACGGGATAGGCAGGCGAGCTTTTGTTTCATGATCTTCCTCGTTTTCTCGTCTTGAGTTTGCTGCACCTCGAAGGGGGGCGAAGGCGACAACGACGGCGATCGGGCGCGCAGGAGAGAGAGGGAGAGGCGCTGCCAAGGGAGACGACGACGTGAGAGACGCGTGGGAAAGAGGAGCCGACCTGGGCCCGCCTGTCATCTATCTCTGCCCGTCATCAAACATTTCCCTCCCAGCAACGGTCGGCACCACGCACGCGGTCCCGACCCTTGACCCGCCCCAGCTGTCGGTCGATGTCCCCGACCGGCATAGGAAGCTCAGTGTCGCTGGAGGGGGCCTCGCCATGCGTACGACCTATACCTCACCACGTATCGTGAACTGCGTAATCTCGAGCTGAATGGAGGGTCTCTCTCCTATTTCCAGAGCAAGAATCGAAGCTACTGCACTTCCATCACACGGCATAGGGCATCTCCGTGCCTAAAAATGAATAGCAATCGAGGACGGTGAGGGAGAAGAAGGTCCAATTCCCTCAGTCCCGCCTACATGTCACCTCCCTAACGACAACTACTCTCCGATCCTGCCCAATCCGCAGAGCCACACCGGGATTGCCTCCAATCATCCAATCGTAGATTTCCACTTCACTTCCACGTGCAGTAGCGTCATTAGTCCCCGTCGACTGCTGGGCGGCTACGCTGCTATTTTCAGTGTCGACCGTCAGCCAGGTCCGTCCAATCAGAGGCCCCAGAGGGGCCGCGGGGATCTGCTTCGAGATCGCCGTCGGGTGTGCTGGACAGGGGGTCTCGTGCATAATGTGGGGCACCAGGCCCGCCGTTCTCGCCAGTGTCGCAAAAATAGATTGTTGCTTGATCTGGCCCGCGCGTCGACGGTGACGATGAACTCGTGGGAGCTTAGCCCGGCGAACTGCGCAACTCATTTGTGGACTCGACCCAAACAAAGAGAACATCCTCTCCGGGATTTTCAAACAAAGGCTCCAGAAAAGGTAGGCGTCTAGAAGGATTTCAAAATCGGTCGTCTCTCCCAAAACAACGCGACTACAATCCCCAAACCAGGCGGAGCATGCGTTATTCTATCGTTGCGTTATTCTATCGTATACCCGGTGCTTTGCTACTTTCCACCCCCCTGGACCGAACCGTTGGGGCCGTCGTGGAGGAATCGTCATGCGGCGAGGGGGGGGGGGGTAAATTCCTGAGCCTGCGTCGTGGCTTTGCCCAATTTACCTGAAGGGTGGCCGTCACAGCACGTCACGGACGTCAGCCCGGCGTCGGGGCCACGGGAAAATTATCAGACGTCGGTGGAGGCCGCTTACTCCAACAGCTCTCCCGCTGGCCGACAAAAATCGCAAGCAACAATTTACCCAAAAAGAGTTCTCCGCAAGACCCGTCTTGGACGTCTCTTGCTCGTCTCGAGATGCCGCTCGAGATAAATTTGCCTCCCTCCCAGCCCGCAATGTGCCACCGGCCTTGGCGGTCCATCCGTGATGGTCTGGGGATAAAAGCCAAGAAGCCGCCGGGACTGATGCGTCGAGTGCTTAAGCAGATCACGATGCAAAGGGACGGAGAGTCATTCACAGAGGCAAGTGGAAACGGGGCCAAGAAAATTCGGTGGGGCTCGCCGTTGCGACAATTGTCGAGGATAGCAAGTGAGCCACGCGACATAACAAAGAATCAGACAAAGACAAAGAGAGTTGCAAGCGCATGCATGAATGGTGCATGTGTTGGGAAGAGAAGGCAATCAACCTCGAGTAGTGCAACCTTCGCCGAGGCCAGCACAGAGAGTAAACTTTTCTCGAATCCGTTGCAGAAGTCGCAACTCCTCTTCTTGGCTCTTCTCTCTCTCTCTCTTTCCGTCTCGCAAGTCGCGGCCTCCGCGATCGCGATCGCGATCACTATCACTATCACTACCGAACGACACTGCAACTTGTCCCTTTCTTGGCTCAAACATCCCGCCAAGACCGCGTTCCGTCAGTCGGCCAACACAGCAACACTTCCCGATCGAGAAAACGAAGTCGAACTCCTCGCCTTCGTCCGAAGTTTCTCTCCCTCGGACCTCAACCCCTCTCCCCCTCCCAACCGTGTGGTACACCAAAGCTCAAAAGGATGTCACCCGCTCGTGCATCAAAACCAACCAGCGAACCCGAACCCAGCGCATCCGCGCATCCCCTCAGCCCAAAAAAGTGTACGCAGTCAGTGCCCTCCAGCGAACCCGAGCCTCGTCCCAACATCTTGATGGCAACCACACGAAACCATCAAACAAAGCCCCTCAAAACCTGCTTTTCCCTCCCTTCCTCACTGCCTAGGTAGTCCCTCTTGCTCTCTTGCCGTCTAACCCCTCAATCGGCTGTCAGCCTGCGTCATAAGGTTACGCCGTTCATCATCCTTTTACGTCTCTGCAACCCCCTCGCGAACATCATCAACTCCGGGTTCGCGGAGAACCGCCCCCATCGTCGATTCGATTGATTGCCCATCAGCACTTTCATAAAAGCCGACAACAATTGATCAACTGCACCACAGACATGCTCACAACTGCCGCACAGACGGACCACGCACACTCGTCGTTGCCGGCCGGCCCGCCAAATGCCGGCCAAAGCCCAAGCCCTCCGTCTCCGGGCCAGACAAGCCACCGTTCCCCAAGCACAAACCTGGAAAACGTCAGTTGTCATCCGTTTTACAACTTCAGACGAGAGAAGCTAGAACCATCACCATGACCACTCCCAAGCCCGCCCTCGACTCCCCATTGCATCATTCTCGGCCGGCACTTGAGACTGCCCACCAGCCTTTGCCTCATCCTCCAAAACCATCTTCCATGATTCTCCTCGTTCGGCCTCGCGCCTTCGGCCTCCTCGCGCCATCAAACTGCGACCCAGAATGAGACCATACATCTGTCCACTCGTTTGTTTGAATCTTCAGCCGCACGCAGCCGCACGCATTCTATTCTTCCCGGAAACCCCGTCATGGTTCTAATTTTGGCTCTCCCCCCCGGCATCCCACCTACGTTGTAAGCACACCTCCAAGGGACCAAGAACCTAGGCAGCCAGATCTTCGCAGCGGTTCACAGCCAGTCTTTTCACACTATTCCACGCCCCTCTTTACTTGTCATCGTCGCAGCGAGTGATGCCGGACCGTCGGTGCACCCAGAGGACAATTGCTCAGATGAGCGATGGGTATGCGGAAGTTCCATCCCAGCATGGCCTCTTTCTCTTTTATGAGTCATCATCGCTTGAGGTACCGTCATCCGGGTCAACGATCAGATGCCAGATACTCCCGGCCACGATGATCGCACAACCCGAGCCAATACCTGGACGATGATAGCTTCAACCTTCCATTGAGGTTCTCAGGACTTTGCAGAAGAGCTCGGCACAGCCGCGAGCCCACAGAAACCAGATTGTTGCAAGCTGGTCTCACAGCCTATTATTCGATCCTTCTCGATCCAAGACTCCAGTTGACACCCATCTCTGCATCACGGACAACGCCACTTCGAAATTCCAAGCAGATTCAACACGCGTGCAACCCCGTGCCGCCTTTCCACCGATAACCACTTGCCTCAACTGTCTGTCACCTAGGACGACAAGTAAAAGTAGTAATCCGAGATACAAGCCCTCGAACTGGCAGGCATTTAACTGCCTACCTTCCTCTTGATAGATAGCAACATGAAGAGTGCTGTAACTTTTTTTTTGACCCACTGCTCCTTTGCCACGACACCAAAAATCCCCAGGCAGCCGACAGAAAGCCTTCTGTGAGTATGTGCCCGGCATCAACTCATCGAAGCGTAAAACATAGAATGGGGGAAGCTTGACTCTACGTCGAGGTACACAAGTCTCATAACCGGGCGGCCATTGCAATACCAGTTCATGTCGAGATGGACAGCAACTTCTAGGGCGGGCTGACTATGAACTCGCTTGTTCGAGGTACAATGGAAAACCACCATATTGCCACACAGGAAGCATAAGGTCCGGCGGCCGAGCGGAGACTCGCCCGGAACCTCGAGGAAGAACGACGGGGACGGCTCCAGGAGGCCTTACTTGGAGACGTACATCGGCTCGGTGTATATGCTCGTGGTCCGTATGACTCTCTCCCATATGCCCGCGACGAGCCAAAAAGCTCCAAGGTGAAACCGTTCTCGCGCCGGACCGTCGAGGAGGTCTCAAATCTTGGCCAGACTCCCCGTGCCGCCCTCTCCTGGGACCATCTTTCTTGAAGTTCATAATGGTAAAGTAGCTACCCGGGGCCCTCAAGCACCCACTCAGAAGGTATCTCTCGTGAACTAACAGGGTTCTACCCGGACTTCCATATTCTGCAGTATATTAGCGTACCCCTCCCAGTCAGCCTGGGACCGCTTACTTTCCCCATGGGAGCCGGGCGAAAGGACCTGGTATTTGCACTTTCCATGTTACTATCTGCACATTGTCACCTCGTTTTGTTCATATGCCCATCTACCGGCCATACCGCCAACGACCTGGCAATATTCATGCTCACCAGCCGGCTTGACTTCCACTCTTTTGATGCTTCGACAAGCGTGCCAAAATAAATCCTTACAATTCTCATCTTTCTAGCTAGACCCACCGCCAGAGTGTCGCTCATATTTTTGGCCCCGGACATGAGATACATCTCACGCTCTATCACACCCTCGACGCAATCTTCGACACAAAGCCGTGCGTCAAATAAAGGATTCCTCCTGGTCGTCTGTGACAGAATATCCACCACGCCCCTCGACAGTCAAGAGCAAGCTGGCTGAAAACCGAACAATCGTATCCCACCCCATTGGCCGTCACTGTCCTTATGTAGGACCATGAAAACTTTTACCCATCCCTGGGCCCGTAAACGCCAACACGCCACTCAATGCAAGAATCCTTCACCGCCCTGTATAGCGCTTTGTGCTGCTGATTCCAGAATCCGTCCCAAACGAGACTCCTTGTCTCCTAGACGCCTTGCGTGGCCGGGCTGTTTCCGGTCACGTCACACACCAGAAACGTCTTCAAGTAATGTCGTGTTCATTCATTTCATCAAGCCATGTGTTGGCTTCCTTCACTGGAGGTCCGACTCTGGCAGATCGCCAGCCGCCTGCATGCCGATATCTGCAAGGCTCTCCAACTGTTCCGATGATCCGCATGAGTTCTCCCAATCTTGGCCGCCGTCCAGTCAGCCATCATGGTTCTGAGCCGAGGGTGTCCGTGTCACTGTAGAGCCCTGGGGACATACCGGAACCCTCATCATCCAATTCCTCAACTGTCATGCGTCGCAGTGGGTCAGTGACAGCTAGGTCAAATGTTAGCGTTGGTACGAGTAAAGATCGGTCCATGACTCACAGCGATAGAGCTCTTGAAAATCGTCATAGGAGATGAGGCTACCTCCATTGGTTCCCGCCTCGGCTGTGAAAAAGGTTTCGCACTTGGCAATGACTGCTAGCAGGGGCTCTGTGGACTGTTTGGCCACCTGAGCGCGCCTCTGCACAAAGTATTCCCGAAGATAGACGAGGCAGTTCATGGCAAGTCTCCGAGCCACCGAGTTCAGCATAAGCGCAACTGTACTGTCGTTGTCTTCGACTGGTTCGTGGTCTGAAAACCACAGATAAAGGAGCTCCTCGGCGCCCCGCCGCACCTCTGCGTCGTAGTAGCCCAACAGCGGGGGCGCCCACGAGGGGACGTGCTCCATGTACAGAGGGTATCGAGCAGCCTTGGCTTCCCTTTGTTCGTTCTGCAGGCTGACATAGGTCAGTCTGAAAAAGTCGAGGAAGGCTTTGCCGTCCGTGTTTTGGAGGGTCCTGCACTGGAAGGCAATGTGCCGGAACAGAGCCTGAACACAGGCTGCGTTTCTGCTTTCCTCCGAGAACAGCACAGCTGCTTTGATGTAGGGCGTCATCGAGTACTGCACGACTTGACCTGTAATCATGCTCTTAATAGCGAGGAATACTTTTTGGTCCATTTCGTGGTTCAGATGAATGATACGCTTGATGATTGACGCCGTGCAGGTTGGCTCCTGGTCGAGGTCGATCAACTTTTTGACGAAAGTGCTGCCTGTACCCTTGTTCCATTCATGGGCAAGAACATTGACCTCATCAGGCGTCCAGGACATTTTGGGCGCTTGATGCTCCATGTAGATTTCTAAGCGCATCTCGTGGTTCTCCACAATGGTATGAACGTCAATGACGTCCTCCAAGGCGCCCATGAAGTGGTCAATGAGCTGAATAATCATCTCATACGAAGTCGAACGCGTGTTGTTCATCCGGCGGATGACGTTGGTCAACATTCGGGCGTAGTTGTTGGGGAGGTCCATGTTGGTATCAGCGAAAACGATGCGCAAGACCCTGAAAAACCAATCTTCCGACATGAGCACAGCCGTCTCCAACGGGCCCATCTGAGCAAAGGCCAGGATGGTCTGAAATACTTCGGGCCACGACCGGATATTAGCGTGGAAGTTGCCCCAAAGTGTGTCGAACATCTGAACGACTTGCATCATAACAGGGTCTTCGACCATGTCTACCTGAGACAAACCCCAGACCTCGGGCTTAAAGGTCTTGATCTGCCGTAAAGCTGTGACGAACAAGCTTCCAATCGCGTACCTGACGTTGCAGTCGGGGTTTCTCTGAAGAAGCTGCCGGAATGCTTCATGCCTCTCTTGGAAGTAATCGAAGAAGTCCACGGCGCACTTAGCACAATCGACGATGGCATGATCGATCTCGTCTCGGAATAGCTCGAAGTAGGGAAGATCTTTGGTTCGGGAGACCACCTGGTCAAGGTGGCCAAGAAGCATATACATCGCTCGTTGTTCGATAATGTGCATGCTTGAACAGTTACCGCCGTTGCGCATCTTGGCATTTTGGAACATCCTCAGCACGAACTTTGAGTGACTTGGGTCGTAGAGACAATGCCTTCGGAGCAGGATGGTATTCTCGCCATCGATGTGGTCGGCAACTTCGTCAGGAACGTCGACCTTAAGTGGAGTGGTAAGTGAGAGACTCTGCAGCTTCTTTTGCTCCGCTCTCAGGACCGAGGATCGTTGGTAGAAGAGCATGTATGCGCTATAAGTCTTGTCGTAAGCCATTCCGGTCTCCACGGACCCATCCGTGCCGCCGAATGTCGAGTCTTCCATCTTTGCCGAATCCCATGGCGAAACGACATCGTCGTTGAACTCGAACCATGTCTCCGAGGCAGCAGCGGTCGTCGCTCCCGGATATACGAGTAATAGTGGCCTGACTCTGCCGTGCCCGCGTGAACAAGCACGCCGACCAGCTCGAAAATGTCTTCTTCTCCAGAGTCTGAGGGGGACCCAAGATGGTCAATGGTGTATGGACGCATGTCGATCTTCGTGGGGAATGAGAAGTGGTCATTAATCTTGCTTCGCATCAGAGTCCGGAGATTGAAATCGAACCGTTTGAGATGGAAGATCAGATTGTCCGGAATGTCCTTCAAGCAAGCTCTTTTGACGGCGTCCACGTGCCGGTCGCAGCTCGAACACTTGTACTTGTTGTCTCCTTCCATGATCTCGCCATCGACGTAAGCCTGGAGACTATCCTGAAGCGTGCCTTTACCCTTGATGTCGCACTGGATGGCCGAGAATGGCTCCAGTCTCTCGGAGATATGTTCGCATTCCTTGGAAGCGACTTGCTGCACGAGTTGACCACCGTAGAAGGACCTCAAGGCTTTTCTGTCCTCAGCCGTCGAAAGCTGTCCTTCCCAGCGATCGAAAAGAAGGTTGTAGAACTCGTCAACGTCCATCTGGTTGTGGACATCGATGATCGTCTCCTCATACGTCTTGATCGAACCAACAAGCAAGCTGGGATCGATGAATTTGCGGGAACTTTCTTGCATGAATGCGAATAGCTTCCGGGTTTCTCTGAGCAGCGCGTGCGTGTTGGCCTGGCTTGGAATGCGAGCATTCATCATAAATTGGCGAAATCCCGTGTTCATAAAGAGCTGGGTAAACAACGAGTTGAGATAACAAGTGTTGGACAGATTGCGTAGTCCTGCGTATCCGCAAGGGGCCCGTACCGCAGACATTCGGTCAAACTGAGGCTGCAATTCATAAAGATAGGGGTCTTTTTCACTGCGTAAGCTGCTTGGTCGGATAGCGGTGGGCTGGGGGGCACGAACCAATGTCAAACTCGTCAAAAGGCACGAGGCTTTCGAGGTCTTCGAGCATAGCGTGAAACTCGCGGTCTCGGTCTCTAACCAGATCGAAGATGATTTCGCAAAGAACAGATCTGGTTTGAGTTGCCAGTAGACAAGATCGGCTTGAACCTAAGCCGTGCTGCCCCGGAGGAGGAAACAGATGTCTCCAGAAAAGCTTTCCCCCAAGGTTTCTATAATGTGAATTAGCGGTGGCTGCTCCAGTCGTTGCTTTCTCAGATTAACTCACGCTGGAAGGTCGCTTTCCACATCGACGTCCGACCCTTGGTTTAGGCAGCTTTGGAAGAGCTTCACTAGGCCCTCGGCCACAGCGTCGTCGGACCCAACATGGCCGAGTCGCTTGGCTCCGTTAGCAGAGTGCATCGTATTTGAGATGGCAGTGTTACTCACTTCCGACGACTCGTGCTCAAGAAGAAGTTTCCCGCAGTCCCTTGCCAAAGCAGGTATGTCCACAACGGTGGCATCCTCGAAAGCCATTTCGTTCAGAAGCGCCAGAGACAGCCCAAAAACTTGTTTGCATTGCTTTGGAGATTTCGCTGCCTTTAGTATCAGCCGGTGCAGTATCGGCCAGAGGAACTCGCAGAATGAGACGGTATTCGAGGTAGACCTGTTGGTTGCGTCAGAGAGCGGTAAACCACTGTTTGTCAGAGGGACATACTCATCCGGAGAGATGAATCTCTCTTCCAAGAGCTTGGCAATGTTTGCTCGAATAGTTTCGGAAGGTTCATCCAAAAGCAAGACTCCCATCAACTCCTCAATACTGGGCAAAACCTTCAAAGAAGCCCAGAAGGCAGTGTCAACAGAAGCACTTCGAAGAACAGCAGAGAATGTGGATGCGATCAGTGGAATGAGGCTGGTATGGCCTTGCGAAGTAATGGCGGACCAGAGAATTTCAATGAGGCGGTCTGCAGGTGCTATGGCCACCGCTTTGGCCCGGATGTCGAGGTCGTCAAGACCAGGATCTGTGGCAGTGTCAGCGAGTTCAAGATGAAGAGGCCCACGGAACTTACCCTTGAAAGTCAGTCCATACACGTTCATTAAGTTAAACGTCAAGCGATTCTTCAGAGCTTCTGAAGCACAACCGTCAAGAATTTCGCGATCAGAGATCGCCGCCACAGCCAACGCTCTCACACGAGCCAGAGCATTGAGGTACGTCTCAACCCTGGCATCGTCTGCCTCGGATATGGACGGCTCGAACTCCTTCAGCATACGACCAGCTGTGCCAATATACTCCGTCATAGCGTACAAGGCATACAGTGACTTGAAAGGCTGCCCCGAAGGGAAGATCTGTTGGTACGATGTGTCTGGCGAGTCAAAGGCAGCTAGCATGTGGGTATCGGCGGGCAACTTGGTGAGAAAGGAATGAATCTGTGATTAAGTCAGCTCACCAGCACTCAACGCATTGGATCGGCATGCATACCTCAGCGGCAATGACCTCCTGCATACTCAAGTAATTCCATAATTGCCCGAAGTGGCCCAGAATCTCAATTTCCAAGAGAGAGGCGCCTGGCTTGATCCTAGCTGCCATGGCTGTGCCAGTCTCCTCCCGTTTGATCAGGATCAGACCGTCGTGGATCTTCAATTCTTCGAGAGACCGACAGACGTCGGTTTCATTTGGGGCGAATGGGTGGCCACGGTAGTAGATTCGATAGTTATCGAAACCAGTTGCTTGGCGAATGCTCGCCAGAAGAGACGCGGCGGTATTCTGTCTTCCAACCTCAAGGGGCATGATGTCCGTCTGCGTGTTGCCGTCGAACGATTGGAACTTGAGCTCGGCAGACTCGCCTTCGGTCACGCTTGGGGAGTTAGGGGTCAGGGCGCGAAGGTCAGGCGCAGAGAAGTGAGCTTTGGCCTGGTGCGCGTTCAGGAAATGCCGGAGAACGGCAAGCGATCGTGTAAAGATGCGCTCCTGTTCTAGAATCTGCTCCTCAGTTGCCACAATGACCATTGGCTCGTCGTCGCCGCTTCGGGTCCCGTCGTTGAAAGCCTCCAGTCGCTTTGCAGCGTCTTCCATTTGCTTGAGGCAGCGGCCCACAAGTCCCAAATGGACCTGACGAGCTCTATGATGCGGGTACGCCAGGATAGACTTACTATCGACGTAGATATCACCCACGAGCGTCTGAATTGCGGCGTCCACAAGCGACATGCCTTTGGCCACGATCGTGGCATCCTCAGCATCAAGGATCATGCGCCAGAGTTGCTCGATCCCACTCTGCGCAAGACTTTCGCCGTCATCCAAGATGATGTCGTTGATATCGTTTACGCGAGAGAGTACCGCGTTTCTGACAAACTCCAAGGCTCCCCCGCACAGGCAGTCGCGAGGAAGGCCGGGCAGATACTCGCTGAAGCAGACCGATAGAAACGGGTTGCCATGCTCCGTCTTGGGGGTGGCGTTGAAGATTTTCCAGCCATCGTCACGGTCGTCCTGGCAGGCGGCGCCATGACCAACAAGCATATCCCACAGGCGCGGTCCAAGGTCTGATGTGATTGTGGACGGCTCGTGGGCCAGGATGTTGGCAATGAGGTCTCTGCGAGGATAGTTGACGGTTCCGCCGAGAATCCTTCTGATTCCGGCTTGCTTCCCTTGAACAATCGCATGCTCAAGCTCATCCACCAGCAACAAGGTAAGGCTGTGTTCCGTTGTCAACACCCGCAACTCTGAGGCAACAGCAGGTCGTAAGGCCACCGAAAGACACGACAGGGTTCCCAGTGTCGTGGGCGTCTTCGAACTTATGTCCTTGATGCAGTCATGGTAAATTTCTCTGCGAATCTCGGGCTCAATACCATCCCTCACGAGCTCTCTAAGCTTGTTCAGGGCAAAGTGATGGACGTCAGGGTGAGCAACAACCGAATCCGAGACGTATATCGAAGACTCCCGCAGGAGCCGGATGCAGATGCTCAATGGCAATACGTTCTGAGTCTCTCCCGCAAGCTGAATCTTAGTCTGAAGCGCTCGGAGACTGCTCTCACAAAGACCTCGCAACGGCAGGGTAAAGTTGTCGATCGGTAGGGTTTGCAGCTTTTCGCATAGGTAGAGCAGTTCCTCTTTATAGAACAGATTGGCGATACCCGTCGTCATGCGAATCAAGGCTTCTGATACCCGTGGATCCTGTGTAGTCGTGATCGTTTGCCAAAGCAGGTCCGTTTGCTCGCTGCGGTAGAAGCGCGTGACCACCAAGAAGCCCACGATATTGCCGCTCTCGACGGTGATTTCGGGGTGACAGGTCGGCCCCAGGATGTAGTCAACTAGTTTAGTCCGAAGGAGGTATTCAGCCACGTAGTTCAGAAAGAGCTTGCAGTCTTCGTCCTCGTTGTCGTTGTACCTTTTCCAGCAAGTAACTAGATCATGGCACATGGTAGAGGCTGCCATAACACGCAGTTGCATCTGGCTTGACGTGATCAGCTTTCCAAACACGCCCAGTCGCCATTCCGACGAGATGGCCTCCGGCGTGAACCGATGTGGTAAGTCGGGGTGGATTTGCCGGTGTACTTTGAGCCGTTCTGTAGCCAACCTATGGTCGCCACCCAGGGAGATTCTGAGAATGTCCGAGAGCGACGTGACGAGATTCTGTGTCGTTTCGTTCGAGAGTTGGGTCACCTTGTTTTCAATCGTTCTGTGGAACGCAGTCGAAGCCAGATTGTACAAGAGATGACCGTCCGCCAAGCGACTTTTTGCAGTCTCCAGGCTCTGAGGGGAGGCATCAGGGTGAACGCCTTGGATGGTCTTCTGGAGAATGAGCGCTGCAACGTTGCAAATCGGAACGAGTACATCCATCAGATGCTGGTATTTCGGCGCGTTGCTCAAGTGCATCTGGGCGAGCTTGTTCAATCCTTTGATGCTGCCAATTCCCGACTGAAACGTGTTCAGCATCTCTGTGCTAAGCATCTCTTCGTCATGCATCTGGCCATTTTGGACCCGGGTGTGCTCTCTTCTGGCGAAGGTTGTCAGTGGCTGCAAGAACCGGTGGAGAAGAAACTCTGGTTGGCGGCGCTCGTCGTCCGGAGATGTTTGGAATGCCTGAGCAGTCAGAAAATCGAACTCAACGAAGTAAGCAGCCATTCTAGAGTAGGCGATGAAGAAATCGGCCACAATCTGCCGGCTTTCCGGCAGGACGGGTTGTCTGTGAAGGCGGTGTAAGCATCTGACATCTCGAGAAAGTGAGCCGAATACTCACTTTCTGTTAGACAACACCCATGCAATCTCGGGGAACATGTGCCAGAAGGTATGATAAGCTACTTGGGACTCATAGGCGGCCCTCGTCCCGACGATGCCGACGTATTTCGTGTACTGTATAGCCCAAGAACGCAGAGATTCCAGCACAGGTTCTTCCGGTGGCGCTTCTGAATTCAGTCAGAACTATGCCGCGTTTCTTCGGAAAACTAGCTCAGACTCACGAGAAGAAAGGTAGTTAACCAGCTTGCCAACCGTCTCTGGCAACGACTCGTGGGCGTCATGGTATGGAAACTCGGGGGTCGGGTCGAAGGAAGCGGCATCTTCGCGGATGATACTGACTTCGTCGTCGAACGGAGTGTCCTGGTCGTCGTCCGGTATGGCGACTACCTCAACATCGGGGCTCTGCGGGCTTGAAGATGAAGAAGGCGGGGTATCTGTGATCTCGATGGGAGCTTGCGCCATCTCGACTTCCTCCAAGTCTTCCACACTCTCCTTGACACCGTCTACAGGTTCGGTCAACGGATTCGGAAGCGTCTGCGGTGTTGGGGAAACGGGTGATGAGGAGAGGGGCTCGAGCTGGGCGGTATTGCGCAGGTTGATCGTAACCCGGCTCGAGGGAGGTTCGGTTCGGGGCTCTCGTGCAGTCGACTGCCGCTCCGGCGTCTGCGAGGTGTAAGAACCGGTGTCTATCTTCATGGCGGAGTCTTGTATGGTGGTGTCGTCGGTGCGGTGTGCATTTGGGGAGCTTGAGCTGTCGAACTCCGACTTCGTAGTTTCGACAGAGAGGCTCCGGGAGCCGCCAGACAATGAGGTTCGGCGTCGTTTCCTAGAAGAGTCGTCGCCCTCAGTAAATGGGTTCGGTCTCGTTGAGCTAGGCTCTGAGGAGACCGCGCGTTCTGGTGCTTCCGAGGATCCTGTAGGCTGGTCCATCTGGCTGGTGCAATGAGGTGTCGCAGCGCGGGTCCTGGAGCTCCAGAGACGTCACTCGGGCGCGAGAGACGACTCGGCAGCAGCTGGCCAAAATTAGCATGTGGGTTCCTTTCTTTTATTTGATAGTGATGGTCGAAGCCGATGAGCAGGTAGTTCGGGCAATGATGGCGATTTTTTTTCTCTCGGAGGAGTGGGCAAAAATGGGCGCCAAGGCTTCGCAGCAGCTTGGTCCCAAGAAGAAGGGAGGGTGGAAAAAAGATTGGGACGTCGGCGCTAGGACGTCGAAGTGAGTGTGACGATGGCAACGCGCAGGCTTAGGTCCAGACCGACGAAGCAGAGGAAAAAGGCGTGTTGAAGGCGGGCGTTTTTGGGGGAAGAAGCAGGGGTCGCACGTCAGTCTTTTCCGGTGCTGGACGCGGTGCAGTGCGGGCGCAGACGTGCACGGCGTGAACCCACCAGAGCTGGGAGAGCTGTGCTGTAGAGGGTGGAGGGGATGGATGTTCGCCTGTGCGATGACAGACAGGCTGATGGGGGAAGGGGGATGATGAGGTAATACATTGAGGGACGGAAGGACGGGAATGTGTACCTTTCGTTGCTCGGATTTGTGCGAAGCGGGCAGGTGAAAGGCTCAGGTACGAGATGTACCTTTTTTGGGTGGTGGTGATGGTGGGGAGGTAGTGGTGGGCGAGGGAGCTCTGAGCTTACCTTAGCTTATCAGTGAGTTGCTAAGGTGGAAGGTCCGGGCGCGTGAATGGCTCGCCATTAAAAAAGAGGTTCAGAAAAGGACAGGTTGATGCTGATTATTACTCTTCAACGAAAGAGCGTCATTCCAGGCTTTTTGAAATAGGCACCGTACCTTCCCGAGCCTCCGATTTTGGACAGTTTCCGTTAGTGGGCGGATGATGCTGCCAGAAGCTTTCGGACGATAAGGCGCCCTCGAGCTGATAGGTGCGGGGTGACGATGCAGTACAGTTGTGGTGTGGCTCAGAGGGCGAGCATGGTCGGGAAGGCACAGAAGGTGGGGAAGGAGCTGTGGGCGACGGAGCAAGCAGGCAGAAAGGCGCTTGCAGGCAAAGCCGGGTAGTAGATTGAAGAAGGAAGGCCCGCTGTATTCTGACGATGCAGAAAAGAAATCGAAGACTGGTAAACTGTATGAGTAGTTATTACGTCAGGGTTTGTACTTTGATTCCCAGTCGCCTTTCCTTCTTCAAAGTGTTCTTGTATTTATTCTTACCACAGGGTGCCGAGCGTTGCTGATGAGGTAATGTTGCGACAGGTCGACAAACTTGCAGGTGCTGACTAGTCAGATACAGTGAGTGCATGCAGAGACTGAATTAGGCTGCCACAAACGGCCAACAACAAGGAACCATCACGTCAGCCACTGGATTCCCAACTGAAATTCACAAAGAAAAGAAGGCAGTTTCAGTTCCTTTCTCGTCAGGGATGCCGCAACTCTTTGATGCGATGCGCAGCTCTGGCTCACATCGTAAGAAGAACAGGGCAGACAACGAGCAAACTGCCTGCAGTGTTGCACCGCTGCGTGCGAATACCAAAGAATCTGGAGGGCGGGTTAGTGTGACTTGTGTTTGTGGCTGGTAGACGGGTACCTCGCTGGGACTGCAGAATGCCTGTTGGACTTGCTCAGCATCTCGGGCTGCCCAGAGTTTGACTAGAGATCGGCCGAAAACCACGACTCGGAGGTTCCGGCGGCGACTTGTTTTGACATGTCACTGGGTCAGCAACAAACCATCCTGGTTCGTATCTATCAACCATGCTGCCCGTGTAGCCTCGAAGAGATGCTGCTGCAGCGTTGATGGGAGCAGGACGATACGGAATGATGTGGTTCAAGCTTCAAAGTACCGAGGTCGAGAGCTACGCCATGCAGAGAATGTGGTTACTCAAGAACCTTATTACAGGTAAGAGGTAGCAGTCCGTATGGAAGGACAGCTCCTTCGCCATTCGGGTCTCTGCTCAGGGTCGGCGGATCCCCCCCAATTACCTTCCCCTTCTACTCGCCCAAGTACCTTGAGCAATTCAGTGTCGGCCGTCATCCGAAACAGTCCGGCCCAAGCAAGCATTCGGCCGCTCTGCAATTGGGAGTCTCTGCTTTCCAAGGCTTGGGATAACCTGTGTGCAATGCGAGGTCGACCAGATGACACATCAAGCGCTCACCAACGACGTCCGGTCCATTAATACACAACGTAGCACTCGGTCACTCGGCGCCCCTTACTCGACCCGGCTCTTCATCCCGCAGCTGTCTGTGCTCCCTTGAGAGACATGGAGCTCATGCGGGGCCGGTATCCTCTGTGGCCCTTGTCCCTGCCGCGTGCCTAAACGACACCAACGCTGATATTCCGGCGTCTGCCCGAATTAACGTCAATCGAGGGTCTGGGTCTTCGGAGATGTGTTTTGGTATGGAATACCGCTGGAGATGAACCATAGATTGCTTCATTGACGGCCATCTGCTCATTTGCCACCCTCGTCTCATTGTTGGGAGTCCGAAGGACCTGAAGCTTCATGTCTGTTCATCTCGTTTTGCTCCGATGATGGTCCCTCTCACGTGGCGCTAGTGCCACCCGTCCACCTCGCTTATCGGACTATCGGCCGCTAAGGCCAATTAGCCTAATCCGTCGTTTCTAGCTGATGAATTTTATTTTGTCTTTTTTTTCGTCCGCGACTCACGCACACCAGCATTGATGCTTTGATCCAAACCTATCCCGTTTTGCCTGGAACATTTACGACTGCCGAGGAGCTTAGCACAACGACGCATACCTTGTGCTACCTCGGCACTGGCTTCCCTTTGTGTTTCATAGCTCTACCCAATACGTGCTGGCCAGTCCTGAACACCGTTCAAGTCCCCAGGACTGCAACCAACCAAATCCAACTCTATTGTCTACGGCAGCCATTTCTGTGGATCAGGAAAGCCGGTATCTGCTCATAAGCACGGTCAAGTGCTCCCCATCGCTCTGCATCATCATACCCACCACAAGCAGCCCCTTGCCGGCCAGGGGGTTGCACCTCACCAGGATATCTGCTTGGCTTGCCTCTTGAAGAATACAGAGACGTTTCCTGGACATACCTACGCCATGGCTGCGCAATTACGAAAGAAGCTGGTGTATTCGGTCGACACCCCTTTCTCAGCAACACAATGGTATATTCATTCTGCCCAAGTCTATATGTTCGCTCATGCTGATAGACGATAGGCCAGAGATTTCTCCTGAGGACCAAGACGCACTTCTAGAATTGCTCTGCAGGTATGTCTTGAACCTGAACCATTTCTTTGCTCCTGAGAAAGCCTCTATATCGCCATCGCTTTGAGCTTGCTAACCAGAAACATAGTCTTTTGTCTCCTCTTGGTCAACATCGCCAGAGGCACATCAAGCCGTCAGAAGGCAAGCGAGCGGCCAAACGGAAGAGAAAGGAAGAGGGGGCAGCCTCGAAGGGGCCAGAAAGTAGTGAACGCCCGCCCATGCCGGAACTCGCCTCCTTCGTCGACGTCGGTCTGACGAGCATCACTCGAAATCTGGAAAGGCTTGCAGCAGGGCAACAGAGCCCAAAGAATCCCTCGGACGGTACCGGCTCCCCGGCCACTACTTCCCCTATCCCTTACTCCGTCATCTTCGTCGCTCGCTCGGGACAGTCGCCTGCCTTCAACTGCCAACTTCCCCAGATGGTCGCCGTTGCATCCAGAGGCTCACCGTCTACGCCTCCGACGCGGCTTGTAGGGTACTCCAAGCCGTGCGCCGAGAAGCTCAGCGCTTGTCTCGGTGTCCCGAGGGTCTCGTCAATTGGGATCCGCGTTGGTGCTCCCATGTCCAAGGCTCTGGTCGAATATGTTCAGCAGCACGTCTCACCTGTCAGAGTGGCTTGGCTAGACGAGGCCGAGAAAGCTGTATACCGTCCTACGCAGTTGAAGGTAGACGAGAGGATGGTGCCAGCCAAGAAGAGCGGTAAGGCTTGAGCCCTCATCAGCACCCGACGCCATGCTAGAGAGGTGACAGCTCTCGGGCAAGCTCAGACGATAAAATATTGGTTTATACACCTGAGCCGTGAGTCGGTGAGGAAATGGGCAATGATAGAGCGCAAGCTTAATAAGAGTCCTTCGAGAGGCTCCATGTCATCACACTTCATGCTGGTCACAAATGTCACCACCACGTCTACTTCACCTGCTTATCATAAGCTATCAACCACTTCAGGCCCAATTACCGACTTACTACCGCTTCAAAAAAGCACATGGTCTCTTTCATTTCTCTGCCCCCTAACATTCAAGATGTACGCCCGGTTGGTGAGCACATTTATCAATTCCTCATAGTCCCCCGGGAAGGAGCTAAGCAGCAGCTTCCGCCCGGTTCTTTCACGGATATTTGATAACTAGGCCGGCTAAACAAGCAAAACCAGTGGGTTTTCTAAGTGACCGAAGTGGTGAGTGGTCAGGAAGGAGCAAATGAGATAGGCTTGCC
This sequence comes from Colletotrichum coccodes, assembly GCA_020466075.1. Classification (NCBI taxonomy): domain Eukaryota; kingdom Fungi; phylum Ascomycota; class Sordariomycetes; order Glomerellales; family Glomerellaceae; genus Colletotrichum; species Colletotrichum coccodes. The sequence continues at coordinate 18,025 of JAIMZG010001146.1, forward strand.
CAGCTTGAGACTTCGTGCCACACTGAATTATGAGAAACTACAATTTTCCTGAGCTGTTTTCTTCATTTTTTTGCTTCACCTTTCCTTAGCAAACCCTCTCACTCCCCACGCCATCTTTTCTTCAACGCTTTCTTCTATGCGCCCATCAACGCCCTCGGAAGTTTGAGTCTCCCGCGATTCCCACACTCCCTCCAAACATCAAGGCAAGTCTCATTATGCCTCTAGGTCCTTCCATAGCTCTCGTCTATGACTATCACCAGAAATTCAAGAAAAGAGCTGTTATTTTCAATTCCCTTTGCTGTCGGATCTATCCGTCTATCAACATCACCCTTTCCCCTATACTCATCAGGTTTGATACCTTCCTACTATATGTCTTGACCACTTTTACAATTTCCACTTCTTCTCTGTACACCTTCCAAAATCCAATTCCACCAAGTACTCGACAGGTTTCATCTGGGTAGATAATTCCCTGTTACCTTACGCTAACATATTAGATCCTTGAAATTACAGGACTGGCCGAGTAAAGGACAACCGCATTTGCCAGGGTCCATTCCATCAGCATGGATAAATGCGCCCAGATGGAAGCCGCCAGACTTCTGGCCAATGAGTTCAAGTCTGGAACAAGTACCAGACGTGGCACCGGCAACGCTCGAGGGAGTGGAAGAGGCGGAACGAGAGGTAAAGACGGTACCCGCAGTAGTGGGCGAATGGTGACCACCTCTCGATCCGAGTTCCCAGGCGGCTCCCTGAGTATGCCACTTTGTTGAACACTGCACCGTGCTATTTGCTGACCTTGCCAGATCGCCCCATATCTGGGCCCGCACGCCCTATCCTCGCCGTAGGCGATGTCAACAGGGCTCCGATTAAGGTCAACCCAGTCCTTGTTAGCTGGCTTGGCAACAAGAAGACAGACGAGGACATTACTGCCAACCCTGCCTGTGCCACAATCGGGGAGTTAGCCAACATCTCTCGGGGCCAGCCGAATACCGGAGATGGTCTCATTGGGAAGGAGAACACCTCAACAACTAAACACAATGGTCTTGGCAAGAGTATATGGGCTGACGAGAAGCCGACGAAACCTCAAGCACAGATTGAGAGCACTGAATTGGATGCTGTCGTCCACGTCGACTTGAGCACCCAGGCTGCCGCGATGCTTCTCGTAGAGGAGGAGCAGTCGGTCGGCCGCTCCGCCACCTATGATGGACAGGTGTCTCGTCTCCTTGAAGCGGATCACAGGAACGAGTCCCGGAACCCCCCCAATAAAACTTGCAGCAACCTCCAGCTCCGTAAGCAGCCGATGTTCGGCACCATGCTCTGGGCCCTTCAGCAGCTTGATGCAGATGATGAGCTTCCGGATCCGCAACAATTCAAGCCTCTCAGGACAGAAGTCAAATGCATTCGTGCTGATGACGAGCCTGTGGCTGCTTCTCTTCCGGACAACGCCAATAGTGTCGCAGCAAAGAGCCAAGACATGCAAATCGTCGAGTACAACAAGACGAATGAGTCCCTGATGGACGGCCCGGGTTGCCACTGCCCCAAGAGAAGCCACCCTGTTATCGGCCTGGCAGCTTCCAAGCACAACACGGATGCAGACGGTGACATTGACATTCCTGGCATGTCTACTGCGGCTCGCAACAAGTTTGCAGTCAACGTTATTCTCCAGGACCATTCTATGCCTGACTGTCCCGTTCTACTTCGAACCATGGCCAAGTACCCCTTGTACTTTGGTGCTAACCCAGCTACGGTGAACGAGCCGAATGATAATCTCAGGGTCACCCGCTGGGAGGAATCCCACAATTCGACTTACCCCCCTGTTCAGCAGCACCAGGCCCAGCCTCAGCACCAGCCTGGTGTCAGCAGAGGTCTCGTGTCTTCGATTTGGGCCAATTAAGTCTTTCTGGGAGAATACCCAGACATAGTTCAGCGATGCCAACCCTTGGCTGGGGTCGCTACGCTGACAAGATTAGACAATGGTTCGACAACTCTCTTGCGATGATACTTCAAGCGAATCCCCATTCAGCTCGGACAGACGAATCTTCACGACCGTCTCACAAAATGATGTTCAGACTACAACACGACATGCGTGTTCTGGCTGGCTCATTTCTACTGCTGCCTTGTAACGGCAAGACTCTGAAAAGCTCCAAAAGAGAAACAGTTATCTGACATGACGCGAACTCAGGAGCAGCGTTCAAGTACGATGGAAGCCCAGCAAGGCAGAAGGGGATTGGTGAACGAAGGATGAACGAATCGACACTTGGAGAAGAGACGGTCCTAGACTTTTGATGGAAAGTGGGTTGCTTGTGCGGCAGCACACACCTGCGTCTAGAGGCAAATTTTCTGTTGCCAAGGTTACTTTGCACAGAGATGATAGGCCGACCACCCGGACAATACTGAGATAGTGAATCAAACAATTCTGCAGGAAGACGTAACCCCGAGTGCCGAAGTCAATGTGCTGGCTGCCGCGGAAGCTGCAAATCTTATGCTCATGAACGGCCTCGCGATCTCACAACGTGCTCTCTAGTTTTGAAGACGCCAAGGTCATTGAACTTTGGACAAGAACGCCTGTTTTCATTTCCCAACTCCTTCTATGCTTCTCAATTACTCTTCACGCGTTACTGATCTCCTTTTCTAATAACTTGACACCCTCCCGCACCTTGGGCGAGAAGTGTCTCCGCAGCAGCTCGCCCTCCCACACCGTCGTCGCGAACGGGTTGCTGCCCTCGACGCTCTCGCTCAACGCGTTGTACGTGCCGTCGCCCTTCCTCTCCTCGGTGCGCCACAGCGCCGCGAACTTCTTGCCGTGCGTGTGCGAGACGTCCTGCATCAGCGCCAGCACCGCCTGCGCGACTTGTCGGGCATGTGCAGCGCCGCCGACATGAGCTGCTTGGAGAAGGCCGCCAGCCGTAGGGGCGGGACGGAGCGGATCTGGTAGGCGGGAAGGAGCACGGCCGTCAGGCAGCGCAGGAGCAGGACGGTCGTTGTCTGCAGGTTCACGCGGTTGTCGCGCGTTGCGGCCGCCGCCGAGGGCCGGATGTGCAGGGATTTCGAGGTGAGCTCGAGGTCCGGGTTGATGGAGAGCGAGGGGAGCGAGGTGAAGAGGTGGGTGACAAAGTGGGAGAGGTCGAGGTGCAGCTGGGCGCGGGAGTTGTGCGCGTCCTGGCCCGCGAGGAGGGCGAAGGCCGTCACGGTGCAGAGGAGGGCTTCGCGGGTTGTGTTGCGGGACGGGCCATCATCTTCGTCGTCGTCGCCGTCGGCTTCTTCGTTTTCTTCGCCTTCGGCGCCGTCTTCCCCGTTGCCCTCGGCATCCTCTTGGGCGTGGCGGATGAGGTCCTTGAGAGCCTCCAGGAGATCACCGAAGAAGTCCTGGTTAATGAGGTGGGCATACTTGGCCAGGCCCTCGAGGACGGCGCCCATGAGGTGCGGCACACGCATCTTGAGGATGCGGAAGTAGGACGCAAACACGAGCTTGAGCGTCTCGGACTGCATGCGCTCGCGCTCCTCGTGGCTGACGAGGGCGTCAGCCTGCTGCATATCCTTCTCGATGGCCTTTTGCTCCTTGAGCATCTTGCGCTCCTTCTTGGTGCGGAACTCCTTCTTAAAGCTCTTGCGCGACTGCGGCGGCGGCGCGCCCGGGTCGCGGTCCCGGTCGACGCGGTCCTGTGACGCCTTGCCGGCGAACTCAGACAGCAGACGAAGGTGCAGGAACAGGTTCACCACGCTCTCGTCGACTGCGAAGACGCGGGCCTTCATCATCTTGGAGAGCAGGGAGACGGCCTCCATCGAGGGCCGACCCTCCTCGTCCTCGACGAAGAGCGTCTCGAGCGAGCGGCGGCATTTCACGAAGTCGGCGTCGACCTTGCGCTTCGAGAGCTTGCTGACGATGATCTTGAGGAGGTCGCTGCGGAAGTTGAAGTGTGGCACCGCGTTGATGAGCGTGCAAGCGCAGGTGATGGCGATGCTAGAGATGCTCTGCCCCGTCTTGCGCGTGGTGGGGATGCTGGCCTTCGCCCACTTGGCGAGCTCCTTGACGTACCCTTGGTAGCCCGATACGAGGGCCTGCTCAAAGGCGCGCAGCTTGCGGACCTCCTTGGAGAGCTTCTCGACGGGGGCGTCCTCGGCAACGGGCCGGATGCGGTAGCCCGGGATGACGTCCTTATAGACGGCGAGCTGGGTGGCCAGCGTGAGCTTCTGGATGGCCGGGATGCGCGACTGGCCGATCTTGGCGAGGGCCTTGAAGGCGCCGACATTCTCCTCCGGGTCCTCATTCAGCGCCATCGCGATCTTGGCGAGCTCCTCCTTGGCCTGGTGGATCTGGACGGGCTCAGGCAGGCTTGACTCGTCTTCCTCTTTCCTGCGATCCTGGCGCAGCCGTTCGGCGGCCGCCTCGGCGGTGGCATCCTCGTCCTCGCGGCCCTCAAGCCATTCACCGTCGCTCTCGACAGAGGCGGCGTCGTCGTCTCTGTTGTCGCCCTCGAGGGATTGGTACTGCTCGAGGCGGCCGTCGGCCGTCTTGATCGGCAGACGAGTGCTCTCCTTCTTGTCTTTCTTCCCCTTGCGCGGGCGGTTCTCGTAGTCTTGTTCCAGGTTCCAGCCGGCGGCGCTCTTGAAGAAGGACTTTTGGATCTTCTTGGAGCTCTTGCCGGCGGTGTCGTGCTCGGTTTCGGGGGGCGGCGTGAGCCTGCGGCGTTTAGTGGCTCTCGACGACATCTTGGAGGGATTTTTCGTCTGTGTGGTTGGTCTCGGCGTCGGGAGTGATCGATCAGCGTTGTCCTGTCTCCCTAGCCCTCGGTGTTATCTTCCTCGCCAGACGGAAGATTTCTCGATGCGCTGGTGGATTGGATGGGGACCCTGCGAGACCAGCAGCAGAAAGAGGGACCGTCGAGAACTTTTTAGTGGAGCGTTGACAATTAAACCAATGACAACCCCGGATAGCACTCAGACCGCCCGAAATTTTTTGGGTTTCTGCCGCTACTCCAACCTTTTCGAATCGCGATGCACTCTACATCCCACCATTGGTACCATAGCGATTGCAAGTTTTCCCCCCAAAGCAACGCTCCTTTTTCCGCAACGATACCCGAGCCAACAACAGAAAATAATAGCCCGCCATGCGTCCCCTCACGGAAAAGGAGACCGAGACTCTCTTCAACAAGCTGGCCAGCTACATGGGCAGCTCGCTGAAGAACCTCATCGCCCCGCTCGACAACGGTCCCGAGCCGGACCGCTACGTCTTCCGCATGATCCGCGACCGCGTCTATTACGTCCGCCTCTCCGTCGCCAACCTGGCGACTAGCATCGCCCGCGAGAAGCTTCTCAGCATCGGCATCTGCCTGGGTACGTTCCCGCGCGAATTCCCGTGCGTCGTCCTCTGAAAAGCATCTTGCGGCTAACCCTACGATGTAGGCAAGTTCACAAAGACTGGCAAGTTCCGCCTGCACGTCACCGCCCTTCCAATCCTCAGCGAGCACGCAAGATACAAGATCTGGGTCAAGGTATGTTGTGGCGGCTCCCAAACAAGCTTATGCGAGGCGGCAGCATGTACTAACTGTGGTCCCGCGACAGCCCAACGGAGAGATGCCCTTCCTGTACGGCGGCAACATCGTCAAGGCTCACGTCGGCCGCTGGTCCGAAGACTGCCCGGAACATCAGGCGTCATCGTCTACTCCATGGACGACAAGCCCCTCGGCTTCGGCGTCACCGCCCGCTCGACGGCCGAGGCGCGCCGTCTCGACCCCACGGGTGTCGTGTGCTTCAGGCAATCCGACTGCGGCGAGTACCTGCGTGACGAAGATACCCTCTTTGCCGGTTAAATGGGTTTTTGTTCTTTGTATGACGGAAAAGGGGAGGTCGGCATCAGGTGTGGCGGGCCCGGGCCTCCTGGGCACATGTGGTGTACGTTTTTTTCTTTTGGAACGGCGTTTTCGGTTTACCCAAAACAGAAGTTAGAAGACACGGCGGGGCATCTTGACGGCGTTTCTTGTTTGTCATCAGCAGTCTTGTTCTTTCGGTCATTTCTCTTAGCTGGGGGACTATGCTGGTACTGCCGGTGACCATGCGCTGCCCCCCGACTAATAATATGCAATCAACTGAAGGACCATCGCGGAGCTTTGGCACATGTTCGGTCCGATACGCGGAGGATCGAGGCGCAACCGACAGCGGATGGTTATGTTTGGTAGTTGGGAGAGCTCTCATGTGGGTTCCCGCAATATCAGCGGGTCTAAATTTTGACTTCTGATGCTCCTATGCCGAATGTTCCCTGGGCCGTGAAACCTTTGCCTCTTTGACTCGTCGCGCATGCGCTTCTCTCGGACGAGACTCATGTCTTCTGCTCATACCCCGTGATCCCCGAAATCACCTCCTCGACGATCTGCTCCTTGGCCTTTTCTATACTCGGCGTCACCGGCCGGCTCTCACGGCTAAAGATACGAATGTGCTGCCTCTCCGCCACGTACTCGCTATCAGCGTACCCCAGGAGGCCGCCGATGTCCGAGCTCTGGTGGCCCTTGATGCGCATGATCTCGGGCGCGGCGTAGTTCACCAGCGCGCGGCCGACCTCGACCGGCGTGCCGCCCCACAGCTTGCCGCTCGTGCTCGGGACGTGCAGCCGGTCCACGACGACGAGGCGGACGGCCTCCTGCTGCGCGAAGTTGCCCTCGACGTCGAGGACGCCCGCGGGGAGCAGGCCCGCCTTGCGGAGCAGGGCGCTGTGGGCGCCGGCGTCGATGTAGAGCGTGCCGTGGGGCTTGAGGCCGTGGATGAGCCAGAAGTGGCGGTCGCGGATGGGCTCCGAGGACGGGAGGAAGCGGGTGTGCAGCGGCGGCTTCTCGACGGACTGGTCGAGGCGCAGGGACGCGGTGGACTGAGATAGGGGGTCTTCGGCGTGGTCGTGGTGCTCGCTTTCGTCGTCTTCGGCGTCGGACGTTGCGTCGAGGCGCGGGGAGGACTTTTGCTGGGCCTGGACGTAGCGCACGATCTTGACGATGTTGCCCGGGTTGGAGGAGCGGGTGATGACGGTCGTGACGCCTGCGGAGGTTGCCAGTCTCGCGGCGACGATCTTGGTCATCATGCCGCCAGTGCCGAGGGACGAGCCGGCTGTTGAGACTGGTCGGTTGTGTCAGCTTCGCTCAGTCTGCGTGATATTCCACCCGGAACAGGCGGGCGTGTGCCCCGGCTTACCGTCCGCTTGGATGCTGGAAATGTCCTCGACGACCTCGATGGCCTGGGCGTCGGGGTGGGTTCTGGGGTTCTTGTCGTACAGACAGTCCACGTCGGTCATGAGGAAGAGCATGTCTGCGTGGACCATGCCGGCGGCGATGGCGGAGAGGGTGTCGTTGTCGCCAAACTTGATTTCTGACACCGCCAGGGTGTCGTTCTCGTTGACGATGGGGATGACGCCCAGGTCGAGGAGCTCGTTGAACGTGTTTTGAGCATTGAGATACCTTGTTCGCTGCAAGAGTGTCAGACATTGACACGATGGCTTTTTTTGCTGCTCGACTTACATCTGCTATGTCGTTTCGAGTGAGCAGGATCTGTGCGACAGGTTGTCTAAAGTGGCCGAACAAGTCGTCCCATAGACTGATGAGTCTGCACTGGCCGATGGCCGCCAACGCCTGCGATTCTGTTCAATAACGCCCTACGGAGACGGGGCTGCAGAATCGGACCAACCTGCAACGTTGACAGGTGCTTCGGCCGTCTGTCCATTTCCATGCGCAGAAGACCGACGCCAATGGCGCCGGACGAGACGATAACCACCCTGTGGCCATCTTTTCTCAACTTCACCGCCGTCTCGACAATGAGACTGAGAATTGATAGGAGGGGCTGATGAGTCTTTTCATCAACAATGGAGCTGGTGCCTGCGAAAATGAGTTGGTATGAATCATCGTAAAACCATGCCCGAACGACTCACCCAGCTTCAGCACCACCGTCAGGGGTTTCCGGCCCTCACGGTGCTTCATATCTGCAATCGAGGGTATCCAAAGTTAGTCACAGGCGGCCGTTTTTCACATACACACTCCGATCGTGCCCTCGGCTAGAACCAGAAGATGGCAACGGGAAACAAGTATAAATAGCTTCAAGAACAAAATATCAAAAAGACGCCCAACAGTGGCATCAGGCACATTACGTAGGGGAGAAAAATACTGGATCCTCTTACACGTTGGACCACTCTCTTCCGCCATTGCCAGACTTCAGACCAGCCAGATGTCGAGGTTAATGTGGGACGAAGGGAAGGGGGTTGTAACGTTCAAGGCCCCTGGTCAGTGATTCCGCGCCCTTTGTCGTCGGGCTTGGTTTTGCGCGGCGCTTGGTGACTGGATCGGTGACAAAAAAAACCTGTCCGGGTGGCCCGACATCGGGATCGTCCGGCGTAAGAGGGAGGAAGGGCGGGAGAGGGAAACCCGGGAGTTAAGCTGGGAGGGGGCCTGTGATTGGGCGGGGGCCTGTGATTGGGCGGGTGTCTGTCTCTAAAATCCGGGGCAGAGTTGGTGGTGCGTCCGGTATCTTTAGCGGTGACTTTCGATGAGTCTTCTTCCTGCCATCCCTGCTTGCCAACGAGTCTTCCTCGTGGTCCCCAAGTTCAAGGACAAGACATTCGGGCTCATGGATCACTCAGTCATGTCATTATCGGGTTGCGTTGCATAGCCAGGGCGCGCCTTTGTAGATCACATCTCGGTCAACTCTAGGGTTACTTTCGGTTTGTGGTCCTAAAAGGACTTGCTTGGGAAACAACCCACATGAACTTGCAAGGCGACTGGTCATCTGCTCGGAGACGGATACTCTCACAATAGAAAATCGTGTTTCAAGAGAGAGGTTTGCATTGTTGATACTGAAATGTCATGACATGAAGACTAGGCTCTGTTGCACGGCTGAGGAGAAAATGATGGGATGGCCGGACAGGCGAATGGCCCACTGAACTGGCGCTCGAGAGAACATGAGCGCGCCGAGCACGATTGGCTTTATCGATAACGGCCAAAATTTCCCCGATCCTCCCATCTCTCTTGCATCCACGACCTGCATCCCCGGCCGTCACCAATCCCAACGACCGCCCATACCCAGCGACAACCTACATCGTATCCGCAATCACACATCCACCCGCCCAACATGACGATCCTCGACGACAAGCCAACACCCGCGATGTCCCCCGAGGCCCCCTCCACGACAACCGCGTCGCCGGCGGCGGCAGCACCGTCCACGCAACAACAGCCGCCGCGCGAGCTCCGCAACGATCCCGCCCGCACCGGCTTCGACCCGCAGACCAAGTGGTGGATGAACTACTTCAACGTCCTCACGGGCCGCATGACCCCCGAGGGCCAGTTCCACTACCGCGAGGCCCGCTACCGCGCCAACGAGGAGCGCGACTGCAAGCGCTGCGAGGAGCACCGCGACTGGCTCCTCGCCTTCTCCCCGACCGTGCGCTTCCTCAACGACAAGGTCTCGGCCCTCAACGGGAAGCTCGACTCGTCCAACATCCTGTGCAGGCGGTGCCCCGCCCGGCTGACCGAGGACGGCGAGGTGCACCGCCAGTCCGGGGGGTTCAGCCCCGCGCACGGGATCCTGATCTGCGCGAACGAGGTGCGGGACCGGAAGCACCTCGAGGACACGCTCTCGCATGAGATGGTGCATGCGTGGGATCATTTGCGGTGGAACGTGGACTGGATGGGCGATCTGGACCTGAAGCACGCGGCGTGTACAGAGGTACGTTCCCCCGGGTGTCTCGAAGCCGGGGAAGATGGAAAGCTGACTTGTGGGAAACAGATCCGGGCGTCGGCGCTCAGCGGCGAGTGCAGATGGACGAGAGAGGCCTTCACGAGAGGCAACTGGAGCCTGTCGCAGCAGTTCCAGGACTGCGTGCGGAAGCGCGCTATCCAGTCCGTCCTCAACCGGCCGAGGTGCAAGGACGACGTGCAGGCGACCAAGGTGGTGAACCAGGTCTGGGACTCGTGCTTCAGCGACACGCGACCCTTTGACGAGGTCTACAGATGATGAGATGACGAGAAAGGGGACGGGATGACGGATGGGCGCGGGTGATGAGCGCGGGTGATGAGCGTGTGTGTGTGTGTGTGTGTGTACAATACCCCCCAAAAACTGATGTACTATTTTTTCTTCTCACAGAGGCCAAAACACCCAACAATAGCAATCAATGCTTGACGATGAACTATGCTTCTCTGGTTTCTCCAATACTTCAAAAAACGACGGACATTAGAGAACCCAACTCCCGTACATGCGACTGGAAACAACACGCCCCCAAAACCCCAAGCCGTAGATCAGAGCCTGCCCAATCCCGCAAAGAAGAAACGCCGTTAATCTTACAAGGGCCGTTATGCCTTGATGGTATGTGATGCATGAATCATAAGGGTCATAAATTAGGTGCTCTTCTCGCGGTTGGCGGCTCTCTCGCCCTTCACGCAGTGCTTGACGATCCACGGGTGGGTTTGGACTTGTTCCAGAGGTATTCTCTTCTCGGGGTCGAGAACGAGCAGCTGGGAACGGCGTTAGTATGTGGGCTCGAAGAAGCGGCGTACAGCGTCTCGTCTTACCTTCTTGATCAGATCCTTGGCCTCGGGACTGACAAACGACGGTACGGTCATGTCAGCCCGAGCAATCCTCCTCTGCGTCATCACGGGCGTGTCCTCAAAGGGTGCTTCGCCGACGAGGAACTCATACGTCAGGACTCCTAAACTCCAGAGGTCGACCTTCTCGTTGTAGTAGTTGTCCGAGCTGCCGGGCTTGATCATTTCAGGCGGGAGGTAGTCGAGGGTACCGCACATGGTGTTGCGGCGGTTGTTGGGGGCGTGGACGCTCCAGCCGAAATCTGATATCTTAATCTCGCCGTGGATGCCCATGAGGATGTTCTCGGGCTTGATGTCTCTGTGGATGACGTGTTTGCGGTGCAGGTAGCGCAGGGCCGAGGCCATCTGGGCGATGTACTGCGCCGACTTCCACTCGGGGAAGCGGCTCTCCTTGCGGAGGTGCTTGTACAGCTCGCCCTTGCCGGCGAACTCGAGGATAAGGAAAACGCGCTTGCTGTCGTGGAAGTGGCCGTACAGCTGGAGAATGTTGGGGTGGCGCAGGTTGCTCTGGATCTCGATCTCGCGGCGGACCTGCTTCTCGACGCGGCCCTGCTGGAGCTCGTTCTTGTGCAGAACCTTGAGGGCGCAGATGAAGCCGCTCGTGCGCTCCCTCGCCAGGTACACGCGGCCGAACTTGCCCTTGCCCAGGGGCCGACCGATCTCAAACATGCCCAGGTGGAAGACCTTGGGCGTCGAGGGCTCGACGATGATGGAGACGGCCGACCTGCGTTCGATCTCGACGACTTCGTCCGACGTTCTCGAGGAGCTCGAGGGAAGAGGCTTTCTTGCCGGCGATGCAGGGTTTTTCGCATGTCGTTGCGCGGATTGCGAGGGCAGCGTAACCGAGGCGACGGAGTTGGTGCTCTGGGACTGGAGTGCGACCTTGACGAGGTTCGGTCTGCTCGAGCTCTGGGAGAGCTGTGATGTCTTGACCAAGGACTATAGGCCTCGCGTCAGCGATGATTTCGTCGAATGATGGATCAGCGCAGACGAGAGACACGAACCTGAGCCTTGGAGTAGAGCTTGCCGCCGTCGACGGGCTCATTCTCGTCATTCACAGACATGCGCTCAAAACGCGACTCCAACGTGCGAGTAGCCATTGTGCCGTGTGTTGGAGAAGGTATGTAACTAAGACGAGTGTTCCCTGCTGGTTAGAAAAGAGTGCACTGCGAGGTTTCTGGGTGTAAGGAACCTGGAGTTGGTTGACAGGTTTATTAAGAAAGGTTTCGGGTAACGATGTACGAGCCGCTGTGGAAGCTAAACAATGGGGGTAACGACGGTTGCTAGGGGAACGGGCAAACTGCAACAGCAGGGCAGCGACCCGGCCCGCTCTTTCCAGGTACACTATACTCCCCCCACTTTCCACTCCAGCTGATGCTGCCGGGCCTGGACAACCGCCGCGTCTTAGCCGCTGTCATCTCGGCCTGACGTGGGCATTTCCTTGTTCATCCAAGATCTAAGCGACCGTTCCTCGATTGACTCGATCCTTTTCAGCCCCGTTTCAAATCGTGCGCGGTCAGCCAGTAGCCAAGTTGCATACGGCCAAGCTGTCTTTCGAACGACGAGCGGTCAGTGCTGCGACGATGTCCTCCGTGCATAGACAGGGACCTCCATTGACTCTATATCATGTGTTCCGAGAGCGGGCAGGCAGTATGTGCAACGGTGAGAATTGGTTCGCCCTTTTTGTTCAAAGCTCTGCGTTTTCGGCTTCGTGATGTTAGCAACCCCCCCCCCCCTGCCTACAGAAACCCACCAACGTCATTCGAACATAACCTCACCGCTTCTCGTTAGTGTTCACAACCCGGGCTGCAGCGAATTGTGACAAGGAAGCAAGCAAGATGAAGAGAAATCATTAAACACTCGGTGGGCAATAGCCACCACAGATCCAAGTCTTCTCGCGACATTTGCACTCTTGTGGTAAACAAGACTCGGTGCAGAACTCTCGGCATCCTTGGCTGTATGGAAGCAATGGCTCAGACATGTAATGGTTGAGGCGCTGCTTCGACGTACACCACCGTTGAGCTCGAGAAGCTGTCTCCTCTCTCTCGATCCTCGATTTTCACAAACTCGAACTAATATAGCTCGTGGGATTGCTCTCATTCCTTGAAGTCCTCGAGTCATTCGAGTGTCTTTTGGGCCCGCTCTGAAGCCGATTGGATAGGGCCTTGTTCAACTTCCTCGTCGTAGTGGTTATGTGTAGAGACCCAAGGCCTCGTCCGGAAAGGACCCGGGGATCGAGCGCAGCTTGGCAAAGAGCCCATACTGTTCCTCGGTCCCGGAGGTTTGCAGTCGGATTTCTACGGCCAGAAAAGCTTCATACGCCATGCCCCGTTGACGATGTTCCTCCTCGCCGTCTCCGCGGACGCAAGCTTTTAGGTATCCGCGCATGGCCGTATCGGCCCGCTGGACAGCCGACTTGAGCGGGTTGAAGCCTTGCTTGTCGAGATCTCGTCTGATAGCGAAGAACATCTCGACGGCCGCGAGACCGTAGTCCCAGCGGCACAAGAGCAACCCAACGAGGCTCCCCACGCTCGTGCAGTACAGGGCCTCGAGGTCCGCATCCTCGAGAAGTCCAAGCTGCCACAGTAGCACGTCCGCCGCGACGTTGCCCCACATCCTCTCGAGCGGAGCGTTCTCGTGTCTCATGCCCCTATGATGCCAGAAAAGATGCCACGCGAACCGCCAGTGAAGATAGCGGGCATATGGGAGCGTTAGGTCGGCTACCGTCCTTAATGCGCACTCCGGTCTGTCCTGCCACTCCGGAGGCGCGAAATATCCCTCCGCTGGCGGGTGTTGACGTCTCAACCACTCCTTGTCCATCTCGAAGACGCCGGGCAGCGGCTTGAGGTTCTCCCAAGTCTTGATATACTCGGGAGTCATTTTGGCGAGGCAGCTGCCGTCATTATAGCCGGGACACAGATGAGGAGATATCCGAATCGTAGTCTTCCCCGTATCCCCTCCTCCGAATGGCCAAAAGCGCGTCCCCGGCACCGGGTATCGGCCCTCGGCCTCGCTCATTCTGCACAGCCATTCGCGGGACACTGGTGCGTCGATGCGCCTGTCGCACCGGTCACACTTTACGGGCATCTCAACATGGCCACCTGAAATCTTGGCGCTCTCTTTGAGGAGTTCCAGAGGTGACAGGTGACGTCTGGGGACAACCGCCATAGTTAGTTGGTCGGGCTTCATGTTATGTGTCAGGAGGTTTGGCTGGACGATGTCGTCAACTCCAAGGTCCTCGGCGAAAACGAAGGAGGTTGTGAGTGAAACAAGATGGCCACCCTCAGATTTTATCATTTCTCGGGGGCTTTTGCCGTGGTATCCCTTCGTGGATTTGTAGTCTTGATTTTCCGCGAGGTAGGGATCAGGTCGGTAGACATATTAATGTGTCGTTGTGGCGGCTCACCGGAGACATATCTCAGCATCATGTTGCTAATCCGCTGTCACAACAATAAACCATCCATTTCTGTCGGAGATGGCTTTCTTTGGGACTGTTTTCCATTAATGGTTACGCGGGGCTTTAGACCGAGTGACTGTTGTAGTGAGCGCGTATTGCCTTGGAGGAGCAACATGAGTGTCGGAGATATGCCAGCTCGCCCCAACTTACAACAACCTTGGCGCTTTTCGCAGTGATAATCTCGTGCGTTTCTGTCATCATACTCAGGATAGATCTGAAGTCAAAATATACAAGTGCGTCACCATCGGGCAAAATGTGTCTGGTTGCCTCGACGTATCGGAGAAAGGGAAAGGAAGTGTAGGTTCCTCGCATCCAGTACGAAGGGTGCGCTATACAATACAAGCCCGTTTACTTCATCCATTTCGCTGATTTATTTGAAAAACAAGGCTTCTGGCTGAAAAAGCAACGCTGCTCGCGTCGACAAACAGCTGTCGCCACCCAACGGGCATGATACCCAGCCATCCTCGATGTATGTCGCATCCTTATTCTCGGGTAGGTAGACGACTTATCATACTTCCACCCATCATTTTCTGGTATCTTGAAATCGTATGATCTTAAATAAGATATAACGAAAAAAAAGGGGCAATACTGAAAGAAGAGTCCGACATTAACGGGGTTTACATCCCATCACATTTACCCCAATCACTCGGGGATGGTTAATGGAACTTAGCAAGGCCCATAAGCACAATCAAATAGGGCGAGACATCATGCTACCCTAATGGTTTGGTTCTGTATGCCCCGACTGCGTATTCCTGTTTGAGACCAGGACGACCAAACCGGTCAGCAATGAGCCTTCCACTACGTAGAACATGTTCAAGAGTCGGATTGCAAGCCCGGGTTCAACTGGAGTCTTCGATATCGAGTTTTTTGGCCATAAAAAGCTTCGCGGAGAAGCTCGCTTATTTTTAACTATGCCTTTTAGTTCATTATATTGTGATTGTCGTTGTCTTGTGTCTCAGTGTTTCGGTGTGCTCGGTGAAGAAAGGAAGTGACATTGGGCCACTTCCCTCACCGAGACAAACAGGGTTCGGGGTCCCGAGACCTTTCGTGTTCCCCGCCAAACCCCGCCATAACCACTTTGTGTTGCTCTCCCCCGACCAGAGCTCCAACACAACTGCCTTCCTCCGATCCGAGCTGCTCGACGCCAGAACCTCCCCTCAACACCAACCAGCTCCGATCCAGCGCCCTCCCACGGTTCCTACCGCATCACCTCGCGGCACAATCTTTCGGATCCATCATCTCCCCGAACCCCCAAAACCGTTACCCCGACGCGACGCCCAAGATGAACCACCATAACCTCCCCCAACGAGCCCTTCCCGACCCCCTCCGCCCTTGGCGCGGCCACGACGACCCACACCCAGCGCAACTTTCGAGTCTCCTCGCGCAAGCTCCCCATCTCCAAGGCCGGCCCCATTGACGAGATGACGGCCTCCCTCGGCATCCCCGTGCCCGAGATGATCTTTGGCGACAACCTCGTCTCCGTGTCCCACGTGCCGACGGGCTGGTCCATCTCGTTCAACGCCTACGACGCGCTCGACGCCGTCGACAAGACTGACAAGAATATGCTGAAGGTCGCCTACGCGCGCGACTGGTCCTCCAGCAGAGAGAAGACGAGCGCCGGCATCAAGGAGGTCGTCAAGCCGTACGACTGGTCCTACTCGACCGAGTACCGCGGCACGCTGCGGGAGCCCGACGCCCAAGGGCAACGGCTTGAGGCCACGACGGCGAGGCAGATCCCGCTCGAGCTGCTCAAGCGCCGGGACCCGATCCTTTTCTTCGACGACGTGGTGCTCTTCGAAAGCGAGCTCGACGCAACGGCATCTCCATCGTCAGCGTGAAGGTCCGCGTGCACGAGAAGCGCATGCTGCTGCTGTGCCGGCTGTTCATGCGTCTCGACAACGTGATTGTGCGCATCCGGGACACGAGGGTCTATGTCGACTTCGAGACGGACGAGGTCATCCGTGAGTACACGGCCAAGGAGGACAGCTTTGACAGCGTCAAGCGGGTAAGTTTCAAAGTCCCCCCCTGTTTTCGCGGACCCGGGAGTTTTGCTGACGGGGAGCCTGTGCAGTCGTTGCTCATGGAAGGCCGGCTGCCCGACGATATCACCATCGCGCTCCGGGACCCGAACTTGCTCTACAACCTGCTGCCGACTGTCGAGCAGACGGTGCAGAGCGTTTCCCTCAAGCAATGAGGAGCGTCTCCTCCCTTCACTTTCTCTTTTGTTACTTCATCGGGAGGGGCTCTTCTCCTCGCGGGGAACCGGCGTTCAAGTTCAGGTTGGGGGGGGGGAACCCCAGGCGTTCCGGGGCATCGGGAAAAAGGTTTACGGCATGGTAGAGGTATCGAGATACCTTGACGGAGAGGATCGAGCAACTGTCCTACACGCATGAGCACCCATCGCATGGATGAAGCCATAGCCGTCCTTGCGGAATGAATTGGCTTATATTTTTGTATTTGACCGTGACCTGCCCCCTCCCGAAGAGACGTTATCGACGAGACGCATCAAATGTCCCAATCTTCAGCAAAGGCAACGATGCTGTGTGTGCGCCAACGGTAACGTGAGTTAGACCACACAAGGACCCAACCGAGCCGGCGCGGATATATCCGACTTCATAAGCATGCCAAGCAAAACTCCCAGTTTTCCCCTTCCCAACCCTCGCCGTTCTCCTTGCTGTCCCCCACAAGCCGGTGGGCAACAACCCAACACGTCAACACGCAATCTTCCGGCTCACTTCACCGCGCATCCCGGTTCGGCGATGAGTCCTCGGTCACCTCCTCGAACTCCAACTCCCAGCGGTCGACCTCCTTAAACTTGCGCACTGCTTGCTTCAGCTCGTCGGCGCTGCGGGCCGGGTCGCTGCTCTCCTGGCTCTCAAAGACATCGTCCTGAATGGGGGCGAAGCTATCGCCCTCAACTCCGGCCTCTGCTTCCACTTCCGCCTCGGCCCTGGCCTCTGCCTCGGCCTCGGCCTCCCCTTCGTTCTCCTTGTCCGACAGGCGGCGGCTGTACGTGCGCGTCGATGAACGTGTCGCCGGCTTGGACCTCCCTGCCGACGCGGCTGCCTTGTCACCGCGGGAGGGTGGCCGGTTCGCTGTGCTGCGGTTGAGAGGCGTCGCCTTTGCGCGCTGCGAACGAGTGCGCGCATCGATGTACGAGAGCTCGTCGTCATCCTGCGCGAGGTTCGAGGCGTCGATCTCTTCCTCGCCCGAGTCGTCCACGCTGTAGGGATCCCGAGCCTTCTTGTGGCGTCTGCGAGGCAGCAGACCGGTTAGGTCCGCCGTAGTGACCTTGGGCGACCTGGCCTGCTTCTTCTGCCGGGATTTGTTCCTCGTCGCCGGGAAGTTGGGGGAGTGTGTGAGAGAAGGCGGCGAAGAGGCATCGGATACGTTGCCATCCCGCGTCGGCGTGATCGGCGAGGCGCGACGGCGACGCTGTTTCGCGAGGGTGCGGATGTCGGGCCAAACCTCCTCGTTGTCTTCCGAGCCGCTGCTCTCGGGGGGCGCCATGATCTCGTCCCGGTTCGGGGTCACCGGCCGAGGGAAAGCCGAGGGCCGCGTGGGGGTGAGAACGGGCGAGGGCAGTTCTGAGAGCTCGGAGTCGCTGTCGGAGTCTCCCAGATCAGGCACGGGCTCGGGCTCAGGCTCGGTTCGTGATGCCTTCCCCGGACGGTCAGCCTCATCTTGGCTTTCTATGCTCTTGCGCTTGCGCGATGTGGTGCTGGAAGTGAGCTCGGCATCCTTTCCGGTGGGTTGTGAATCCGGTGCCAGGACCTGCTGCGACTCCGACTCGGGCTCTGTTGCCGGTGGGGGTTGTGTTCTGCGCCTGCTTTGAAGAGGCGTGGATTCGGCCTCGGGCTCGAAGTCGTCGCCCTCTTCATCCTCAGAGTCGGGACCGGATGACAGCTCAATCGGCCGTTGCGCACGCTCCTTCTGCGCCGTACCCAAGATACTCGGTTCCCTCCGCCGACGCTTGAACAGTCCGATGTTGAACGTCGAACTGATACCGGGTGTGCCGCCGACTCCGCGGCTGCTCGGCCTGATGGGCGCGTCGTCCTTGTTGATGCTGATACTGGGCGCGCGACCGCGGCGCTTGAAGTGACTTACACTGAACGTCGAGGTGTCGGACCGCGGCGCACTCGGCGGCGCAGCAGCATCGTCACCGTCGTCGCCGAGCGTGGTATCAAGCCCCTCAAACATGTCATCGTCCAGATCCAATCCCGTCGTGTCCCTCCGCTGCTGCACCGGCGTCGCGCGCGTCTTCCTGCTCAACTCCAACTCGACCGAAGAGTCAGACTTTTGCTGTTCGCTTGACGTCTTGGCCTTAGAAGACGTTGCCTCGAGCTCGCCCTCCAGCCTGCTCATGGCCACGTCCCGCGCGTGTCCCGCCTTCTCCAGCGCCTGCCTCTGGCGCAAGCTGGAGCTCCTGCCCAGACGCGTGGACGCGCCTTCCGCGATGTGAGACGCCCCGCCACCATCCTCCTGTTCGAGCTCCTTCCGGATGACAGAATGTTCGCGATCGCTGTGGCTGTAGATGTCGCTGCCCGAGGCAGGTGCGGGGCTCGATTTTTCCTCCGGCACCGCGACGACGGCGATGGCCTGCGCTGGTGCGCGACGCGCTCGTTTGGGTCTCGGCATCGCTTGGGTTTGTTGTTGGGCGATATACTTGATCGATGTCTGAAGAATCTGTACAGCGTGATTGTTACAGAGAAACTCGGTACGGTCTGCGTTAAGCCGGGGGATCGGGCTGGGATAAGTGCAGGATGGCGGAGCGTTTGTGATATTTTGATGTGATGTGGGAGGGAAACGCCTGCGACCGGGACGCGTCGCGAACTCGAACCTTGCTCAACCTGGGTCGCGACCCACTCTCAAATCGAAAGCAGGAGTGAGCTAGCGCCACAGCACCAGCCACACCCTCCAGTGTCTAGTCCGCGGCTGACGATGTGACGAAACAAAACATGAAGGCCTCATCAATCTCAATATGAAGTTTAATGCCATCTCGCGTCGACCCTGATTCGAAACCGCAGGGTCTTACAGGGGAGTCGAGAGCAACTCGCTCGCTCACATCAATACTGCTTCGATCTGGCATCGTGGTCACATAAATAGCCGTACACCTGAACAAGGAGTTAGGCAGAGCACAGAGGCACCTTGACTTGCCAAACCTCTCAAAGCTGATAGTTCTACCGTCCATGCTGAACTTACCCAACTCTCACGCCTTTCCACCCCGCCGTCCATCCCGTCCACCCCTTCCCTTACCAGGCGGTGCCCTCATCCTCAACCCCTCTGGCAACTCACCCACCTTCTCTCCATCTCTCCAGAGCACACCCACCGGCCCGCCCTCCTCCCGCCCAACAACCTCCCGAAACAGCCTCGTTGGTACCGTGCCCTCCTCATCTCCCTCCGTCAAGACAACCCCGTTCTCGCTAATCCACCACTTCAAACCCTCCTCTCTCAGCGCCTTTTCCAGGTCAACATACACCAGCACCTCGGCGTCCTTCCTCATCCCGCTCACGACACCCTTCTCGTCCCCAGGCAACCCCATGGCGAAGTGCACATGGTTTCTTCCCATCTTCCTCAGGCCGCCCGACTCCTCGATCGCTTTCCAGAACGCAAAGTACGTCCCGTGGACCACGACCTCGGGGACGTTGCCTGCTTCCAGGGTGATGGGCGTCAAGAGGGACGCGGAATCGAGCTTGATGCTGTGGCCCTGGTTCGCGCGGATGAGCCAGTGCGAGGGGTCCGTCGAGGTCTCGTCCAGCGAGGGGTTCGTCGCGGCGTTGGGCTTGAGTGCGAAACGCTGCTTGTCCGATGTTGTGACGGCGGCTTGAATATCGGCGAAGGTTACCTGCAGGGAGCGAATGGGGCCATATGCAAGCTGCGGTGGTGTTAGCAACTATGTCCACGAGCAAGAGGCATGGCCGACGGGAGCTGGGGCGCGATCCTCCACATCTAGCCGCATCCTCTCTCATGTTATCCATAATCGCTTGAAGCACGAGAGCACTCGGTCTCGGCACAAGGAAGTGCACCTCCTTCCATGCCATCTCTCTTCCATTCACCCCACGAAAGACCGCGAGCAACGGAGGTCCAGACTCACCACCTTGTCCAGCGGCGCATACCCGCCATCATCAAGCTTCACCCCCGCGTTTTCAGCTTGATGCCTCAGAAGCTTCGACAGCGCCTTCGAGACCAACACCTCCCTCGGCTGTCCCCCGCCGCCGCCTCCCC
>JAIMZG010001149.1:0-13574 GCA_020466075.1 Colletotrichum coccodes
ACACACACAGAATAGCAAGCAATACACCAACAATAAGTCGTATTAAGTGCCACGTGTCCCCTACATGTATGGGTTAACAATAGCGCAACCTTGGGAGTTATACCTACAGTTTCACTAGAGATAGACAGGCCATTACCCACCACTAATTTATGCCAGCCATATAATGAGCGGCGAGTTCATGAGCAGCTGAACATTTCAGATCCCGACTTTGGGGCAGCCCTCAATCATGGCAACAGAACAGCTTGACAGGGGTTCGCATAGACTAAAGGGGCATGGGAGATATGCATAGTTGGGGGACCAATCGAACTTTTTCAAATATCCAGCTCGTATTCGATACTTAATCTTGTGTTTTGACCTTCCTCAGGAAGTTGAAGGGGCCTGCTACTTATTTAGAAGTCTGGCCCTGCGTCGACTAATCCTTCATCAGGTTCCTATGAACTTTTCAAATGCTACGACCAAATCTTCGACAGTGGTAAATTTTCTAACATAAAGGTATAGTGATCAGTCGTATATACGATCAGATAGTAACAAGACAGAAGATATGTGGAAGAGATTGTTGCAAAGCGCTTACTGAAGAGTTGTGGAAGACATTTCTTCCTAGTCCTCATGCTGACTATTCTCAAGCGACTTTCAAACGATAGTTTTCTTGCTCATTCCGACACTAATGATGAGCCTTTTTCCGTCTCACCCCTTCCCATCCAGTCGTTTCAGGCCTTAATATAAAAAGCTTACAAAAGCTGAAGAGAACCCTAGTGCAAAATGAGGTAAAGGGCCCTGATGCGCAGTACATATATCAGGTTACTAGGGGTTGAGCCATGCTCTTTTCTTACGTCTACTTTTCCATGAATTGTGTAAGTAATTGATATAACCCTCACCCCTAGATCTTATCAATTATCTCCAGTACAGCTGTGATGTTTTCTACCACTTTCTTAGTGTCCACCTTAACTACATGCTAATAGAAAACACTAGTATTGTATCACTGACGGTAACACTAAACCTCTTCATGATTTGTCCTATAAATGATTCATATCATAGGAGCGATGAGAGTGCTTGTTATGCGTTTGATAAATGATTTCCTGTAGATTATTATGCTCCGTCACGGACTTGGCTCCAGACGGCTTGAGCATTTCAAAAGGATTCAAGTCCTTTAGAGCAATATTATCAAACTCTTTTCGGAAAGCACTGAAATCCCAGCACTTGCCCCACGTATTGGCATCGGGCAGAGGAATGTCTGTATGGTCGTACCATTGGTATACTTGATGAATCATAGTTAGCCCGTTGATCTGTATTTATAAAAAGAGCGAAAGGCTCTAAATACGGGATGTGTTGACGTTTTGGAGATGTCAGAGGCAGTGCATTGGCCAGGTACGTGTCACTTACGATAAACTCCAGGGTCTCCAGCGCAGGTAATGTGATCCAAAATCATTGCTATGCAGTGTGCTAAGTGATGATCATGCATTGGTACGCTTTCTGTGCCGTTCGGGTAGTAATAATCTTTGTAAAGTGCTTTTCGAATATAATCAAGACAATGAAGTCTGTGGAAAACGAGCGCATGGGCCAGGTAGGTCTTTTCGTTCTCAAAGTGATACTGCTTGGGCAGCATCACAGCGACTGAGGGGTCTTTCTTCATAGCAATAATGTCTGCCTCTGTCACTGGAATTGCAGATTCGGTAGTGATATCTTTCCACATCTCGTCGATTTCAGGGTTCGGGTGAGCCCCCCAGGTCATGTCACCGCCGACGATAGTTTGTGGTTCATCGAAACGTAGAGCCAGGGGAATAGCAATTCGATTTAACAATGGGGCTGGATTAAACAAGGTCAATCATGTGACTTATCTTGCGCAAGTCCACGCAGTATCACTTACAGTAGAAGGATACCTCCTTCAAGGATTTGTTCATGGGCTCCTGGCGCCGCATGTACCACAAAGCTGCCCCGGCAGGAAGAAGAATGACATGGGCGGCGATCAAGACTTTGATTAGTCTCTTGGTAGTTTGGGAACGGCCTTGCTGACGGACTGGAAGAATCTCTACGTCTTCGTCCTCACTGTATCTTTTATCCAATGGCGCATACTCCGCCTCCAGTTTCTGGGTGGAAGCTCGAAATATGTTAAAAAACATTGTAGAATCTTTGCAGGAATTATATTAAAAAAACAGAACTGACTGGTGCTTCAACTTTTGTTGAGAAAGGGCTACTTCCTAAGTTGTTATTATACTAATTACAGATATGGCAGCCATCGGCTGGCGCGTCTGATTCTATATAACTCCCGCTCCTTGTCTTGTCATTGGCAGGTCGAGCTAATTACAAGGCCGTAATTAGTAATTATTCACGACATATAAAGTTAACAGCCGCGGTTGAAGATTAGCCTTAAGCTTCTCTGCTACATCGTGTGTCTAGGAGATGCTGGTCGCGGGTTACCCTTTGAGTTTGACCTCTCTCAAATCCCTCGGGCGTCATCACAAAGGTTTCCCGGTGTGCATCGTAAGAAATCCTAATTCCACGCGCTACTTCATGGCCATCAGGCAGCCAAGCATTGCAACGATATACAATTCTGAGCTTGCATAATCAGTTCAGCGCGTTATTGGTTCAAGATATGTATCTCTTCAAGAAACTCATGGGGCTTGACATGGTACGGCATCTACGGATAGTATGGTTTCACAATGCATATATTTAAGTTCTCGGGCAACTTAATAATATGGAGTTGAAACGATGTTCATTTACCAATCACGTTACAGGGATAAAGTGAACAAGAACGGTTTTGAGGATTGAATATTTAATACAGCGACTTGACTCGCGCCATGAGAGCACAAAGTACTCGGCCCCCCACCCCCCGACAAGAGTACACCTTAGGGCCAAAGACCAAATGACCTATACCTATTTCAGTTATGGGGGACTTGTTCAACGTGCTCTCACCCCCATATAGCTTGGTATAGCGAAACTTAACAATGCTTGTTGTGCCAGACCCTATTCATGCACGGATGAGCTGTACGCGTGGTGCATATTGAAGTACACCATAGTTTCCTTTGGCACGGCGTAGCCACCATCTACAGAGAGGGAATACGTGGCGATATGGCCCATAGCTGCTTTCCCACATACGTGAAACATCTGTACAAACCAATTGAGGAGTTACTTACCTTAAAAACCAGGGGTTGTTCTTGTGGACTCCTTGAAAAGATTTCAATCTGCCGGTCTTCTGGGCATCTTATGGTCCATATGCCATTTCCAGAAACTGCTGACGTAAGCTCGCCTTGAAGAGGCTCAACATAGTTGGTCTCGCAGCGATATCAAACAATGCATTCGCAATGGGATACGACACTGTGTTAACACTGGCCAAGGTCGACCTTATAATGATACGCAACTTCCAGCTAGCATTCACCTTTCTATAGGTCATAGCCAAGGCAGACGAACATAGATACACGACTCTATTGCAAGTCTATCATCTGTTAGCAATGAATTGCAGAAACACATTCCAGACTCAGTGTCTTTGTTTAAATGAGATTTACTCACTAGTTGAGGCATTGAGCAGTCATTGGAAAACGTCGAAAGGTGCTCGTACTGATACAAGACTACATAGCACCATCTACGCTGTTCATGAAACTTTTGTTTTTCTGATAAACAGCCCGAGCATGGAGCTATTTCGTTCCTGTGGCCAGAGGTGTGTGTATCGTTATGAGGTGTGACTGTACCAGCGGTGAAATGACTCGGTTTATAGTCTGCGCAGAAGTTAAGTTAAGCTTTGGTAAGTCAAGCACTAGACTCTGCTGGAAGCATGCAATAGTCGTGAGGGAATAGCGGGACATAGCCTCTGTAACAACTCTTGTAACTCATATAGTCTACCTCGGGACTCGTAGGCTGTTACCCAAACTCGGCGCTTAAAAGATATCTAATGAAGGCCAGCTGATACCGCTGCTGGACGCTCGGGGAGCCTCTTAATCTCTTGGCTACACGACGCCATGCTTCGCTCTCTTTGGCAACCAGTATTGTAAAAAACTTCGCTGGCCAGAGGGTTATAAAGGCTATAACAGCCCACCAAGGGAACCGCTGAGCATTAGTGCAAAGCATACCATAAATTCGTAACTCCGATTGGTTCGTGGCCATCCTACAAGGAAGAGGTCAGTGGATCCATCGCGGCGGAAATGACTGGTGCGAATGTCTACCAGAGTAGTATTCGGCACCAGCTATCCGTCTATTCCGGTCAACAACCTTTGAAGAAACTTTGATTGCTCTTGCACGTAGATATCAGCCATTATTGCTTCGCGCAGCGCTCCATGCATCCTCCTCGTTCCTGATGTAGGCTACTGATGTGACAAAGTAGTTTACTGTCGGGTGGTGCGCAATAAAGTTGACCAACGCGACGCACACATGGGCAAGTTGTGCGTATTTACCCCCCCCCCCCCCCGCTCAATTCCCCTACTCACATTTAATGCGCTCCTGGATGGTCAGGAAAGCTGCAGCTTGCGTTAAATCATACTTTCGACAAGCTAGAGTTAGCAGCTACTCCTTGCGGAAAGTTTCTTGAGGATTTGAGTGGATCTAGCGGCGAAGACACCCAGAAGAACTCCCACGGTGAGGGTTTTTTGGTTGTTTCAGCAAAAGTCTAGACTTTGAATGCCAGGTTTTTCCTCTTTTGTGCCCAGGAGAAGCAAAGGGTCTCCTTTCCAATCATTGACCGTTTTCCCGCTGGACGTGAGCTCGACTTGGTGAACTACCATTCATTGCGTTGTATCGCATCTTTTTGGTGTGAAGACCTGGAGCGGTTTCTTTCCACTCGCATAGGTCATGGTTATTGGCTGTTATGAACATCTTCATTGCACTAGAAAGTTTGACTTGAAGCACAAAAGCGTCCTCGGCAGTGGTTGAGGGAACGGGCGGTTGAAAACCAGTAAGCATTCTCAGGAAGGAATTCTGAGCAGTAGATGAGGCTCTGTAAATATAACCTGGTCGGTTTTAAAACATTGTTTTCCAAGTTCTTCGCCAGGACTTCGTGTTCATGATTAAAGTAAACCTAATCCCAGTGATGCTAGGTTACCTATCCCGTTGACTGGAAGTTAACTTTAGCAGTGCCAGGCCAATCAAAATAAGGCGTTAAACACCCGGAAATCTCAATCTGTTAAGGTGATTTGGGTGTGCCTTCAGCTATTTGATAACAAAGTGTACAGAGATGAGTCCCAATCAATAGGATAAACCCAACATGGCAATACTGGCCCGATACTTCCCTTCTCTAGGGCTTTCGTGATGGAGATTCACTGCAACATGCCTGGTCCTGGCTGACTAAAATGCGGCTATATTTCCCCTTGAGAAGTTGGTAGACGCCGTTCTTTCTGTTTAAAGGTCGCCCCAGCGTTGACCACTTCTACCACTACCGTAATTTCAAGTTGCAAAAGCTCTGTCTATATGACAAGATCATGTCTACCACCGTCGATACAGGGTGCCCAGGAGCAGAGAATACCGTGTCTCATGATGCCTCTGCCAAATACAGAGAGGAGAAGACCTCCGAGTCTCCTATAGTCACAATTGCTGGAGATTTAGTTGGCGCTTCCCACCTACATTGGTGGCAAGACCGGGGTTTACGGAGTCTGAACCTTAGGCTGCTTGCCGTCTTCATCAGCCCATTGATGATAGGATACGATGCTACTCTCATAGGCTCATTGTTGACCATGCCTCACTGTAAGTGCTGATGCCTTTATGAGCTTACCATCACACTCGGACTGACGAACCGTAGGGTACCAAGGTAAAAAGACGTTCTGAAAATCATGCACACCATGGGGCAGATTGTAACATTAACCATTCAGATCTTGGCCTCAGCCCTGAGAATAGCAATCTCGTCGGACTGATGAGTTCTGGCTACTCGTTTGGAGCCATGATCGCCTTTCCAGCCTTGAGTTGGATCGCCGATACCTGTGGCAGAAAGATCATGATCATGATAGGGGATGTTATCATTATTGGTGCCGGTGAGCGGGCATCCCTCTCCCACAAATTCCCGAAGCTTGGCCTAAAATTATTTCACTGTTACAGTACTCGGCCAAACATTCTGCTATAACGCGCGACTGTATGTCATCACGCGCTTTATCGTGAGTATTTCATCGCCGGGCCGTGTGAAAAGAACTTCTAATCAAAGGATAGCTCGGTATAGGTTCTATGTTCGTCACTGCTGGATGCCCCGTCCTGCTTACAGAACTCGCCCACCCGCGCCAGAGAAGTTTTCTAGTTGGCGGATACGGGTGTCTGTTCTTCATTGGATCTGTCGGTGAGTTGAAACGCTTAGATGCATTGTATCTCTACTTATTGCTACCTTAGTCGTGGCATGGGTCTCTTTTGGGAGTCTACATATTCCTACCCAGTGGAGCTGGCGAATCCCGACAATGCTGCAGCTCTTCCCACCGGCAGTCCAGCTTCCATTTCTCTTCCTAGTGCCCGAATCGCCAAGGTGGCTTGTCTCGCACAACCGTCACAGCAAAGCCAAGGACATCCTGGTGCGGTTCCACGCCGACGGGAGACCACATGACGAGGTGGTATCAATCCAGTACACCGAAATTCGTAGAGCGATCGAGCTAGATCACCAGAGTCGAGCCACAAGCTGGATCTCATGGTTCCGGGGGTCCGGAAATCGCCGACGGCTGCTACTCGTTGTCTTTTGCACAGTCTTTGGATCGTGGAGCGGAGGCGGCATCATCACGATCTACCTGTCTGTGGCCCTGAAAAAGGTGGGCATCACGGCGCTGCGCAGCAGGCAGGAATCAACGGCGGGTTACAAATCTTCAACTTTTGTGCTGCGCTATTGGGTGTCAGTCTGGTCGACAAGGTTGGCCGTCGCATTCTTTTCATGGCTTCGAGCATCATCATGCTCTTCGCCATGGTCGGCTTCACCGTGGCTACAGAGCAATTCGCCCAAGAATCCAAGACAGCATCCAGCAAGGCTCTAGTGGCTATGATTTTCCTATTCCAGTTTGGCTACGATATAGGATATGCCCCCTATCTGTTATGTACATTGCCGAAATATGCCCCTACCACCTCCGAGCCAAAGCCATGGCCCTGCATTACCTCCTCATGTACGCCTTCAGTGCCGCTGGCCAATACGCCAACCCTGTTGCCTTGCAGAAGATGAACTGGAGGTACTATATAGTTTACGTCGTCATTTTGGTCTTTGAACTTGTCTTCACCTACTTCATATTTCCTGAGACGAAGGGATACACTCTTGAGGAGATTTCTAATATCTTCGATAAACAAGATTCTGAACCACCAGAAAATCATATCTAGCGAGATGACTAGATGTTCTTTAGAGTCATGATGAATTCAGACTAGAATAGATGCTATAGATAATGGCACTTTATAACTGTAGTTTGTAATCTTCGGGGTGATGTGGTAATCTATTAGAGTCCAACGGAATCGACGGGGTCGTTTGGCTCGATCGATATATCTATAATACCGGTCCTTTGTCTTCCACTCCCATAATGGTTCTTTGGAGGCTGCCGAGCAGCGGAACTCCGGTTCAGTTTCACCTAGTAAAATAGCTCCCAACTATATGAAACCTAGTCCCGTTTGTTCAAATATGTTTTTTGTCAATGTGCTGGATCTTGGTTCACCCTACGAAGACATTAACCAGGACGGCCCCTCACCTATTGGGGGGCAAAGAGAAGAACAAAGGTAGGGTCAAAATGAGGATGTTGTCTTCAATATCTCTGTCACCCTCTACACCCTCCTTCGAATGGTTCAGTTTGGCCAGGAACGGTGCATGTGACACTTACGAGGCTCTCCTTAGGGCTGGAAGTCTCTAAGCACTGGATCTCGACGTTCCAAGTGCCAGATTCCCGTAGAACCTACGTGCAATGCACCCTGCTTCCACCGCGGTCAACTAAGTCAACGCCTCCTCCGATACTCCATGAAATCCATGTCATTGTCGTCGCACTGGCTATCCTCCTGGCCATTCTCCAACCTTCATCCACGTGCGCAGCCACCAGCCATGGTCCATGAGTAAGCCGCTTCCACCATACATATCGGCGAATGGGCCCAGACATCAGACGAAAGACTCTCAAAACTCTATCAATTCTCCGCATCCGCAGACGTCGCTGGAGCCGTCATTCCTGGATGGTAAGGTGTATTCTGGAACCCTCCGCGGTTTCCAGCTTACCAATCCTCGTCAAATCACTCAAGTTATTCGCATCGCAGAACCGC
Source organism: Colletotrichum coccodes (assembly GCA_020466075.1). Lineage (NCBI taxonomy): Eukaryota > Fungi > Ascomycota > Sordariomycetes > Glomerellales > Glomerellaceae > Colletotrichum > Colletotrichum coccodes. Next base: position 8,170 of record JAIMZG010001149.1, read on the forward strand.
CTGGCCATCGAGATCGCTATCGCGACCCGGCCTTTTAGCCCTGGCGCCCTCGCGAGACGACCTCACCCCAGCCCCAGCTCTCACGGAACCTCCGTCTTCGAACTCTCGCGGAAGTAAAAGGTCCAGGCCGTTCTGTACGTCCCCTCCCGGCACTCATCAAAAAATCGAAATATGTAAATAAAGTGCCGAGTCCCGGCCAGCTGCTCGTGCTGTCAATGCCTTTACCTTCTTACACAACTCTCTGCTCGGGAGGCCGCGTCACTACGTTCCCCCGCCATGCAAATTTTCAGCCCAACCATACACACAGAGAGAGTGTGTATATGTGTGTGTGAGAGAGGCAGGGAGAGGGAGGAAGAGAGAGAGAAACTGCCCACAAACCAAATCGATCGAACAACCTCAAACTTCCAAAAACATCGGCGTCGACAACCAACATCCCCCGCCGTCCAAACAAATTCCTCCGCTCGCGGTCCACTAATGAGCTCGGAAGGCGAAACAGCCGCCACTCTTGTTGGGCCGTGAACCGCGTCCGGAGTGGCCCACGTTTAAACATACTTCGAACCACCGTCTCACCCGTCGTTCGCCAATCTAGCAACCCACGCCTCCCCCCCTGTCTGATCAGTTTTATCGTCCCGGGGTTCCCGGTCGGGCTCCCGCCCCTTTGGCGGATACGCCGTGAATGACGCCATCTCACTCATCGCCCGACTCTGGCCTCTCGCGAGCCGCCGTATCTCCGGAACCTGCTTGACGATTCTGTGGTCTTCCTTCAACTCAACATGGAAAGAGGTGAGTTTTCGGCGACCTACGAAACTTCGTCACGCACCCGATGTCAAGGTTCGTGTGGTGCTTCCGTCGGCGGAAGCCCCAAGCTCACGCAGCTCACCACGACGGCTGGGTGAATCGACACAGCGCCATTGAGAACTCCTGGCCCCGCCCACCCTGTCGACAGCCGAGGAACGGAGAGGCCTAGCGACATCGGGAACGAGACGCCGCAGGCAGTCTCCTCGCTGGACTGACAAGGAAAACCCTATTCTCGAGTCCCCCCATGCGTCATGCCAGCCACCGCAAGTGCCAACGTGCAGAGGCCACCAGCCGGCCTTTCTAGATAGTTAACCCCTGAGAACTCAAAGCAGCCCCTTTTCCTCTTTCGCCTGCTTCCTTCACAGCCGCGGTTGCCAGTCGCCATGGCCCCGGCAAGATGGTGACCAAGAAAGCTATACACAGAATGAGGTCTCATAACTGACAAACCACGCCTGAGCATTCACAACATTCTGGAAATTACGACTTTTAAGGGCCATCAAATACTGTTGAATAGAAATGAATACTTCCTTGACAAGAATACGGTCTAGGAGGTTTAGAGAGCTTTGTGCTGAGATATATCTGGGCGAGGCTGGAGCTTCCTAATTGCCCCGGTGATGTGTATACCACCTTTCCTTTTGCCACAAACTTGCCGCGGGTCTCGGATAATCAACTTTCGTAAGCTCAACACATATGCCGATAGGTCGGCATGGGACCGCGTCCATGAGACATCCTTCTAGGTTCTGGACGTGGCGAAATGAAGGGACGGACAACCTCTACGGTGGTGACCTCGTTGTGTACAGCTGCCAGCCGAGAAGGGTGTCCATCAGGTCAATAACTTCGGCAAGTAAAGGGTGCCTGTCTCATGCTAGTCAATGCCGTCACTGAGGCCGTCCGGGGTCGAAATACCCAACACCATCGCAGACCAAGGTGACAGGCAGCAACGTGTGGCTCGCATGTGCACTCCCCCCCCCCCCAAGTGTAACTCATGTGCCACATCTCAACAACTTATTCGAATCTGTGTAGCGTAGTGTAAGGTCTTTCTTCGGGTCCGATGCATATTTGAGAGATCAATATTTACACAAAGCGGTAGACGTAGAGTCCAGGTATATCCGAAAAAAAAAGAGGACAAAAACGCCAAACTTGTTTCCCATACCGCAAAACTGCTCTGATCTGACGAACGAGCGTTTGTCCCGGAAGCCTTTGTTCCAATGATTGCGCCACCGGCCCCCTAGATGTTGGGATTCTGTGATCCCTCAAAACGATCCGTAATCATGAACGGATAGAGCAAAACAAGCCGACCCCTCGGTTCCGTTCGTTTCCCCTCTGAACTTCGTCAGGTTTATCATTTCTTCTTCCTCATATCTGTGGTATTACAGCATTATGTTCAGTTTATTTGTGACGGGACGTCGTTCCTCCGAAGCGCGGGCAGCGACTCCAACCTCAACTCCACAGGAGGCCGTTGGATATCCAAGCTCCGGCTCGGCGCGCGCCTGCCGCCGGGTGTGCGAGGATGCGCGACGTTGACTCGTCCACCGCGTTCCGAGATGCGGGCTGGGCCCTCATCCGAGTCAGAATCTTCCTCGGGCTCGTCGTAGCCGTAGTCGGCGAGGCGTGCAAAGTAGTCGGCGAGGCCATCCACGCTGGGTGTGCCGACAATGACATCGTACTGAGGTGGCGGCGTCTGCAGGGGAAGTTCTGGCGGGGGCGTCTCGGCGTCAAAGGCGGGAGGGTTGTACGACGGCACACGAAGCAGGTGAATCGGTCGGGGGTGGGTGTCTGCGTGTGGATCCACGCTAGTCTGTGAATTCGGCGGTGAGGCCGGCCGGGGCCGCTAGTGGTGGGCTGCGGAGACGAGGGAGGTGTGCCGCTTGTGGCGGCGCAGGAAGGTTGTCAGAGGCGTCCACGACTGTGAGGGCGCCGGTCGACAAGTTGTTTGGTGAGCCCTCGGGGGGTCCAGAGATGGTCACGGCATCGGGGCATCCACAGGAAGTCTGGCGACTCTGGTTCGCGCACATGTCCGGGCCCGAGTACTCGGGCAGAGAAGTGTTGGCTTGCGTGGCGCGGCAGTTGAGGACCGTGAACGGTGAGTCGATGCTAATCTCAAAGTGACGGCGCTTGGTGCCAGTGGGATCCTCGGGGTCGAGACGAGAAATTCTCATGACGATCTGTCAAGCTGTCAGCACGTTACACATGACGGATTGTGGGAGTGAAGCTTACCTTGATCCAGTGGTACACGTTGACATTCTTCCAACTGCAATCCGGATGCAAGCGCATCTCCTTGCTCTTGGCCATGGTCTCGCACGTAGGCAACTGAACGTTCATCTCGATCTCAGTGGAGCCCCAGTAGCTCTCCAGGCCGAGATCCAAGTCACCCAGAATGTTGTCCACTGGCTCGGGCAGGGGCTCCGGCATCACACCGTGACGGGAAGCGTCGGCTGCGCGGCGCATGGCTGCAGACTCTCGGGCCTCCCTGCGTTGGCGCGGCGTCAGCTCACCGCCGTTGAGCACGCAGACGTCCGACGAGGCGTATGCGGGGTCCAGAGGCTTGCCAGCAGTCTTCTCGAGCAAGAGAATCTTCCTGCCCGGGTCCTTGCGGGTAACCCTGCGGTCGTTTGTCCAGTACTCGACCGACTCCGTGACGAAAACCTTGAGCTTATGGACCTGGACCTTGGCGAGCGGCGTGAGCTTGAAGGCGATTGGTATCTTGGTGCCGATCGGGAACGATTTGCCGGATATAATGATGTCGTAGTGCAACTGATCCTCCCATTGTCGGCTGATCGAAATTGGCTCCGTCATCTCCAGGGAAAGCTGGTCTGGTACGCGCACGATGGCCACTTCCTTAGACCCGTGCAGGTTTGGCTTAAAGGCTCCGGCTCGCTCGACGGTCGCCTGCAATTCCCATTTAACGGAACCATACTGCAGCTTGGTCGTCTCCAACTGGTGGTGGTCGATGGGCAACTCAAAGGTATACTCGTATATGCCGGGATAGAACACTTTGTAGCCCTTGGCCTGGTTGCCGCCGGGGTTGTCGCCCTTGCCGAAGCTGCGAGATTGATTCGACTGCAGAGACAGACGCTTCAACTCCTTCGCAGTGAGGCCCTGCCTGTTGGGGTTTGCTGACAGCAGCGACGGCGACATCGAGTTGCGGGGCGAGCTGGAGGCGAGGTTCGTCGACGAGGAATTCGTGGAGCTGTTCTTCAACGCGTAAACGCACTGGTTCCCGTACTCGGTCTCCCACCCGTCATTGACGGCGTTGAAGAAGGTCAGGACCTGAGTCCTCAAGGACTCCTCCTCGTACAAGTCGACCTTCAACGGGGGGATTCCTTCGGGCCATTCCGTACGCGCCTTTCCGACCAACTTCAGGCTTACACCCTTAATCTTGACGTTTTTGGTAACCTTCAATTGCAGCTTTCCGCGCAGAAGCGCCGTGCCGCCTTGCGAGTGTTGTCGGTGGCCGTCGTGGTCGAAGCCGGTCAGGAAGATGTTCGGCTCCGCCATGAGGATCGAACAGCTTACGCCGCTACCGTGTGCGACGGGCTTGGGGATCTCGGTGATCATGGATGTCACGTTGCTCTTGGCGCTTCGGACAGACATTAAACTGCTGCGCTGGCCGGGCGTGTTGTACGTAGAGCTCATCAGAGGCGGTCGCAGGGCCTCGGCCATGGCGGCTGATCGCAGAGCCATTGTGTCTTCCTCCGGTACCACTAGATCTATCTCGCGATAGGTAGAGAGCCGATTGAGGAGGCTGGTAGCTCTGCTGGGTGGCCTCGAAGGGGGGCCTCGAGAGGGTGGATGCGCGCGATGCAGATCTGCTCGGGACCTGTTTTTGAGAGAGAGAGAAAAATTGCTTGATGCTAAACTTGAGTGACGTCTTTCCCAGTGACGTTGTGGTTGGCGAAACTGCTTGTGACGGTTTCCTCCTCTTGACAGGGCGCTCGGGTTGCGGTCTGAGTTCGTGGGGTACGAAGCCCGAGGGCCACGAGGTGATGTGTATTGATCGCGGTCTTACTTGGCGGGCGCGGATGGGCGGCGTCGGCAGGCGAGTCTGTTGTGTTGCGGGAGGGTCGAGGAGATATCTGGGGCAGTAGTAGACGCCGCCTCGGGTGGATGTAGGAATCCAGTTTTCCGTACGCCGAGATCGCTCCGAGTCTGTCATGGTGGTCGGCATAGTTAGACACCGGTGGTTGGAAGAAACATGTAGATGGTGGCCGAGTGACAAAGAGTCCGCAATCACTCAGCCAGAGAAAACGGGCGCGGTATGTCGAGTATAAGAAATAGTAAACCAAAAAAAAAAAAGAAAAAGACAGACGGTCGCAGTCAAGAAAGAGTGGTGTTTAGGCAAGTTTTGGTGGTCAGGGACGGCAGGAGGCTAGTCTGGGGTATTGGGCAGATTGGGTGCATGAGATGGCTCTATGCGTTGGCAAAAAGCAAGTGAGGTATCCATAGGAAGAGGAGACGTGGATGTGTAGATCGGGTCGTCCAGGAGTGTCGGGTTATCGAGGGCGAGAGTTTAGGGATGATGGGGGTTTGAGGTGGGATGCAGGGTTAACCGTGATAATGTGTAGCGGTGATGGGACACGGCGCGGTGCGAGCACTTGCTGCACATG
>JAIMZG010001150.1:0-21276 GCA_020466075.1 Colletotrichum coccodes
CTCCCCGTCAAGTCGCGCTCTCTCTCTCTCTCTCTCGCATTGGTTGTATCTCCTATCGTGGTTTACTGTTGGCGGTACCTTGCTTAAGGTGCCTAAGATCACACATACATCCCGAGGCGTTTGTGTAGCCAATTGCATAGAGAAACCCAACTCGCTTGGCTGCGCGACACAGGCAGCTGGTGGTTTGTGCCACGCGATGTGTGAATGGATGGATGGATGACTGGTGATGACGGTCTGCAACATAGATGCCGGGAAAGATGGGGCCGGGGATTTGCAGAGAGGGATGGGCGAGGAATGAGAGATGGCAGGCCGGGGAAACCCCTCGTAACGTTTCGTCGTCAGCAGCGTGCTCGCAGAGACATTGACAGCCGTTGCATCGCTGACATCACGAGCGAGGTTCCAACCTCTCGCTGCGACGCATTCTTCGTAGGAGCTGCTGGGCAACCTTCCTTTTGCGTACGGCGCGTCCGTGTGCATTTCTCATCGTATGCCCAGCTTTGCCCAATGGCCTCAAGTTGCTCAACTCGGGATTTTTCACGACGACACCACCGGCAGAAAGACAGACTAGAAAGCAGTTTTCCAATTGCGGAACTCCGCCAAGCTGTGCAGAAGGCCCGGCGTCGTTCCCAACGCAGCTCTTCCCCGTAGCCCGCACTCGCGAGCCGTACGTCCGTCTCTCGTAAACTGACACGAGACGGCGCAGATGGACAAAAGCGAGACATTTGACACACAATGCAAACCTGAAAGTGGCCGGGGATGAAGAGTGCGGTGCCCGCGCATTCCTAACCCCGGGAACAGCAGCGGCGGCGGGGACGGTGGTGAAGACGAGAGAACGAGAGGGGCAACGTGCATCCGTCCAGCCACCATCGGTCGTAAGCTCGCCTCCGTCGTACCTTGCCGCGTGGGATGAGGTTCATGCCCGTCTCCGAACCCGATCGCCAGGGGAAAGAGGGCGGGTGATCCAGTTGCAGACGGGCTTTTTGCAAGAGCATGCGTCACTTACATGGCTTGGAGAGGCCTCATGGTCGCTGATCTCCCAGTGCCATGCCTCTAACATTCAACTCTGCGGCCTCCGAGCTGGGAGAGGCTTGCTCGCCCGCCGAACGAAAAAGTCAATCAAGCTTCCACGGCGACAAGTCGATTTTGACACCGCCTCGTGGCATCTGACGCGCCCGCGGCTTGACGCTTGTCGAGTCGACTAACTGGTCGTGTTCGTTTCAGCTGGCCTCGATCTTCGGCGGTTGTATTGTTCTGCGTGGCACAATGTCATTCTTGGCCTGACTGCCCAGGCCGGATTGGGCAGTCGGGGCTCGGTCTGGTGCTGTTTGGGCTGGCTTCTCCAGAGGCCAGAGTCGGAGGCCAATGTACCCGGCAGAATCGCTGGTCGCTTGCTGCATCGCCCTGGTGAAGTGGGCAGAGAAGACAGATGGAGATATTCTGGGACAGTCGGCATCCGCTGGCGACCGCTGGAATGTTCCCAGCCCGGGTAACCCTGCAACGAAAATAGAAACACTCAAAGTCCCTGTCGTGCGCCATTCCCACCAGAGGCCGCGCGCGCTCCGCCGCTCCCGAGGCTCTGCCCAGAGAGGTCGCCAATGCGCCCCCCGGATGTGTGCGGAAAAGAAGCCCCCGCCACCCAACAATTACCGCTGCTCGCGACGCGACCCCCGCGTGCAAGACATTCCATCGACTGGCTGTCTTGACCTGAGGGATAAGCAAGTTGCAATCATAGCTCTTCTTTCCTTCTTTTTTTCTTTCGTTCGTTCGCCAGTCAATGCAGCAGGGCCGTGTGCAATGCGGCAAGAAGACCGATTGTGATGCCATTGGTGCCCCTCGTGCTTCTGCGTCCCACGTCGACATCGATTACTCTTGCGTCGAGGCGCTGGTCGAAGGATATCACTTTCGACATACGTTGCGATCAACATTGTAGCTTGGTTTGTTTCAGCAAGAATTGTGCAAGATTCTCTTCTCGGAGTCTTCGGCGCCGAAAGGAAAAGTCAAGATCGTAATCTATATATGTACTTTGATTTGATTCGTCTGCAACTAGCCATTTACACCGGCATCATCAATGACACAACCGTATTCCAGGAACAACACCAATCGCCAACTTTTCCGCTCACGACTCCAACCACCAACAACGCCTATAACATCGGGGACCTCCTCTGTTTGCAGCGGATGCTGTTCCCAACTCTCACAATGCCAATGCCGCAGTCGAGTCCCACTACTCCCGGAACTGCCTCCGCGCTCTTCTCTTACAACTCCTCGTAGACCTCGGTCTGGTTGACCATGGCGCTGAGGGGGCCGCGTTTGACCATGATGCTCATGATCTCGTACAAAGCGTCGGCGGCGGCCATGGTGGTGTGCTCGGCGTTGGTGTCGTAAGCGGGCTATGGTCCCATGTGGTTAGCCGTCTGACACCTTTTGAACAATATCGCCGGTGGAAAAAAACACTCACAGCAACCTCAACGATGTCTGCAGCAATCAGATTGAGGCTCTCCAGACCGCGCAGGATGGTGCGGAGCTCGCGCGTGGACCAGCCGCCGGTCTCAGGTGTGCCGGTAGCGGGAGCGACTGTTCACGGCTGTTAGTCATCCCCTCTCGATCAACCGCTGCAGATATCTACTCACAGGCAGGGTCAAGTGTGTCAATATCCAGAGACAGGTACACGGGGTTTTTGGTGCCGACGCGCTCAATGATTCTCTTGATGATGCCGTCGGTGCCGATCGTGTCAATCTCGCGCGCCTCGACGATCTCGAAGCCGCAGTACCCGTCGTTCTCGTAGTCGCTGGGGCCGCTGAGGGTCGTGCGGATTCCGGCGTGGATGTTGGAGTCGTTGCGCAGCAGGCCCTCCTGGGAGGCGTGATAGAAGTAGGTGCCGTGGTTAATGCTGGCGACCTCAGATGGTGAACCGCCAAAGACCTTGGGACGCCCTGGGTCGAGTCAGCTTTGAAGCGCCACGTGGTTGACTGTCCAGGACTTACAAGTGTCAAGATGGCTGTCAAAGTGGATGACGGACACGGGGCCGTACGCGCGGTTGATGGAACGCAGCAGAGGGAGAGTGATGGTGTGGTCACCACCCAGGGTAATGACACGAGGCAGAGTTCGCTCATTCTTCGCGGGTCCCTTCTTTGCCGCATCGGTCGCCGGCTGGCGAGACAGGATGTTGAAATGGCCCTCCTCAATCTGGTGCAAGGCCCAGGTGTTGTCGTAGCTGGCAACTCGTTAGCGAAAGGTAGCAGAGCCCGGAGCCAATCGGTCCTCACGATGTCACTGGGATGTCTCCGCAGTCCAGGACGGTAGCCCAGCTGTTGAAGGGATTGGTGGCCAGAGGCACGTTGTAACCTCCGCTGTGGACATGTAAGTGTCTGTTCTTCTACTAGTCTGTATAGGTTCAGACATACTAGAGGTTCAAACGGCGCGAGCCTGACGAATTCCTGAAGGGCCGAAACGAGCACCAGGGCGGTAGGACGTGCCGGTGTCGAACGGGGCACCTGGGCCTTGTCAGCAACATCCAGAGCCGTATGTGCTGTTGTATTTCCTCACCAATGAAGGCAATGTCGTATCTAACGTCTTTCGCACCCAGGCACGGCTGGTAAGGCAGGCGACCGAACGTCGAGATGCCTGAGAACACGGAGTCGGCCTACCACAGATCAGACACAAGGTACAAGTCAAGCCAGTGCAATACGTACTTGAGTACCGCCATCACCGGGGAGGTTGTTGTACCAGAGGGACTGGTGAGGTCCGGACATGGACTTCTGGTGGTCGTCATGGTCACCGTGACCGTAGACGGTTGCCGCGAGGCAGAGGGCAAGGATGCTTCGAGAGACCATTGTGCGGACGCTTGAGTGTGAGGTAGGTTCAAGTTGCAGCTGATGCCCAGAAGAATTGAGGAAATTCATCCAGAGAAAAAGCCATGCTTTTATGAATCTCGGCCTGCTGCAAGATCCGAAGTCTTGTCAGGAGCAGATTGGTCGCTTAGTTCGACAGCTCTTCTCCACGCATGATGGCCGATCGCAGCACCAAGTATGGTCCAGGACCAGCTCACGAGCTTATCAACGACGTTTTGACCACACCGACAGGAGCTCCCTGTGACGAGACTGGTCAATGGACAGAATCAGATGCACCGTCTAACAAACTATTAACGTGTTGGTGTTAGGTAAAGACCAGGGCCACGGCAGAGTTGTTGGCAGTGCGGGGCAGAGATAAAGCTCACTCTTTCTCCAGTGTCATGATGCTTGCAAGATCAGCGCAAATGTTTGGTTCGAGCTTCGATTGGTCTAGTCGGCTCTGCACTCCGGATGGAAAACCCCCAGATCAAACGCGCGGTACATGTCGTAACAGGGTTCTACCCACCGTTCGAGCCGGCGGCGAGGCGATTTTCCCGTGAGCATAGCGGCCCAGATCTCTTTGGACGGTCTGGATGCCACGAGCAAGGCGGGGTTGTGTTGGAGAGTTGTCGGTGTTATGATGCAAACTCTGAGATAGATAAGCCAAAATGGGTTCCCGAGATGCATCTTCTGCAGGGCCGTCGGCTGGGCCTTGGAGAGCTCTGGAGCCGTTACAGCACAACCTTAGCTCCGCGGGGGAGCGCCCGTCGGACTGGTACGAGAACCACGACAACGGCCAATGAAAAGATGTCGAAAGTTTCATGAGTCGTTGAATGTGCAAATGTTCGTCCTCCTCCAGAGCCTTCGTCGAAGAAGATGTATTGACGAAGGCTTCTCGGATGGGAGTCCCCTTCCGATGACGTGGGGCAACTCCCACGCGGGGCTGATAAGATAAAGCTACGGCACGCTAGCACATGCAAGCCGTGCTAGACGCTTACCCAAATAGGAAAACGAGCAGTAACAGCCACCTCGGTGCGCTTGCAGTCCGTCATGCACGCTCTGCAGGTTGTTCGCCTGAAGCGAGCACGACAGAGACGATGAGCTAGATGATGTTGCCAGTCCGGGGCCGGGGGTAGATAAGAGGGATGCTTCCCAGTATTTGGCTTCAACTTGGCCATTGTGTTTGGCCACACAGATAAGGACCGATAACTTTCACTACGCTTGTGTCGGCCACTAATCGGCATATCCGTGGCGGCACTTTAAAACTCATCCATATCTTCACCGGGATTAACCATTTCATCATTCTCCATTTCCCTCTTGAATACTTCTTCCTTTGGCACGACTGCTCGTCAACACATACCAGCGCCAGCGCATCGGATTGTAACACGGTACGAGACCTTCACCGACAAGAAAGTCTCGAGCTTTCCCACGCCACCTGTGATGGTCCGAGTCGGCCGAGCACGTTGTGGGTTGGACGCCGGGGCCCGCGCGTGCTCCGCTCCGTGTGGCACCGGCAAGCTACGAGTGCTTCCGACTGAAACATACCGGACCGGCTGGCTGAGCCAAAGGAACGTTGGAAAACTTTCTACTGCAACGACGCGCAGAAACACGACTCAGTTGACTCCAAGTATCGAGAGAAGAAGTTCACGATCAAAACCTTCAGCGTAGGCGAACATCAATCTCCGAGCCGAGTCGGGACGTTCGGCCTTTCCTACTCACCGGGATTGATCTCCGTATGCCGCTAGCCCGTGGCATATTACAGTCGTATTTTTTTTGTCTTTGTGCAGCCACTGAAGTAGTTTCTGTTTCCAAATCTGCAGGTCGTCTCATGCAGCAAGCCATGGCAGGCCGCCGATTTGGCCCAGGGCTCGTTGGAGGCCATGCAGGTCTGAGAGAAGACGCCGTGTGTCATGAGGCGTCCCGTAGCACTGATTTGTCTCGGACGGACGCGGCCTCTCTGCATTTCACGGGCACGCAGCTATGAGATGCACGGCGGGCCGGATTGTTGCAGACACGCGGTAGAGTTACGGATATCGCCCACCGTTCTCTTTCCAGTTGAGGAGGCTATCGTTGCCATTGGAGTGGGAGTCGATGAGAGGGAGCCGAGGTAGTGCCGCGGAACCCTCCGCTGCCTCTGCTTCCGACAGGAAGATTACTCTGTGTTAACGGTGTTCGTACAGATTAGGGCAAGCAGAGTTGAGTCGTGGTCAGTATTGCAACCACGATGCTGTTGGCAAACGACACGTCTTGCGGTGCGCGTGGCTGGGCCAGTCGAAGAGGGCAGTAGGGCGATGGTGGAGACGAGACACACAACGATGGTGACCTCCGTCGTCCGGACCAGTCGGAGGAGGCCAAGAGGAAGGAGAAGAGCTGGGGGAAGACCTGAGAGAAAGGGAGACGTGGAAAAGGGCACCAATGGTGGGAAGGGACGAGAAGAGACGAGAGGAGACCTGCCGAAGAGGAGACAAAAGCCAGCCAAAAGTTGGCATGGCTTTGCAGAAAAAGGAAACCATGCTGCCGCGCGATGCAACCACTAAAACGATATCAGCCTATGGGAGACGGTTGTGGCCTGGAGCACTGCAAGCTGCTGAGGGTGAAGCAGAGACGGCTCCACTTTACCCGGCCTCCCTCAGTTTGCGGAGGGCGCTACAGAGCAGTCGGGATGGTGGACGAGTTCCTTATTCGGCCCCCTTGACGGAGCTACTGCTGCTGGCAACACGCACCTCCCTGGCAAAGTTGCGTATCACGAGACGAATGCAACTGCAAAGGCAAAAAGTCGATGGAACAGATTGCAAGCGCAATCAGGGTGCCTTGCTTCGAACCGAACGTCTTGAAAGGAAAGCAAGTAGCAGCGAGAGAAGGAGAGGTGACGTGAGGTTTGAAATCCAGCACTGGTCGAGCACTGGCCAGGACACTGTTCTTTCCTGCCACTCGATTTTTTGTGCTCTTTTTCGCCCTCCATTTTGGTCCAAGTACTCACCTCAAGATCCTTGGCCCGGGCTTGGGATGCCCCGAATCCGCCATCCACGTGGAACGCTGAACGCAACGGACTCCCTCTCACCGAGCAGTCCAGTCCTTTTTCGCGTACACTCGTCACGAAACGAGCTGGTTGGACCCACGTCCCATTAATATGCCTGATGTACCTTACGCCGCTTTGCACAGTAGGGGGTACCTTGGATCGTCTTCTTGACCTCACCCTGTCGTATCCCACCAGAGCTTGACAGACAGGGCAGTGTCATGTACCCGTTTACCGGGCGAGCCCCGCCATTCTTTCTTCCTCTCACCTATCGCCAGCTTTCCCTCCCTGCCTTCCCTGACTTCGACTTCTGCCACCACTCATCATTCTCTTCTACTTCTGGCATTTGCCGCTCTATTTCTGCTCTGCCCTTGTCTCTCTTCACCCGCAGCGCATTTTCTTTCCTTGCGTCAGACCCTTTCCCGCCCTGCCAATCATACTTCCTGTCTTCCCTCTTCAACCGACATCCTTCTCCGTCGTCTCAACCTCCCAAGAGCCGTGTCCTGCACCCAAATAGCGCCGGTGTCCGTTCGCCTGCCACAGGAAGCCCTGGATTGCTATTCTTTCCTCTGGTTGCTTCTGCTGAGGCCGGCCGAAGTTCAGCGTTTGGTTTTACATATCGTCCCGTCTCGTCTCCCTACCTCGGTCTGTGCGACTTGACTCTGATCGAATCGCGAGGCCTCAACCGAGTCTTCGTCCTCGCTTCCTCCTTTTCCACACATTCACGCACACGCGCGCACACACACACACACACACATATACGCGCGCAGAGACCGGACCCTACATCGTGACCACTGAGACCAGTCACCTTTTGCCTTATACACACTGGACGACCATTTTGCTTCCTCAACCACAGAGCCTCCCGTCTCATGCCACTGGACTGAACCGCCTCGAGGCTTGTGTTCCGTCTCATCGCTGCTGTTGTCGCCACTCTCACAGCTGTGGCCGACTGCAACTGGACGCCGCTGGACCCTGACGCGATTCACCAACTCTTTCGGTTCCAATGTCTCACGCCTACCCTTAGACCTCGTCTCCTCGATAATTGTCCGACGTTCAACACCCACCCTCATCTGCTCTGCGCCACTCACCGTTGGACGTCACGCTTACCGCCATATCCTTTCCTCTATCACCAGGCTCGGTCACGTCCGTGAATCTGACTCTACCCAGCATGCAAACGACTTTGACCTTCCAACATCCTCGCTAACTTGCGAAGGGTCATCGTGTATGCATCTGGTACGTTTCGCATCCTTATAGAACTCATCTCAGCGGTAGATGTCCTCTAAAATGACTGCTGCCGCGACCTTGAAACCCTCACCCGCCATGCCGGTTCGACACAAGAACTACGCCTTGGGCTCGCTTGACGATGCCTCGGCGGGGCAGAGAATGTTCAAAAAGCACAAGGTGCTACCGCACCCCAAGAGGCACAGGAGCGAAACCGCGCATTCATACGAAGTACGAGCAGCTCCTAGGAGGTATGATGTGGTTGTCGACTCTGTAGCGTCCCAGATGGACGCGCCGCAACAGCAGAACTCCCAGACGCTGAGACACCAGCCAAAGCGAATAAGCAGCGGTCCGGATCTGCCTCCGACACCGCCTTCACACTCGCGAACCTCGTCGAGCAGTCGCTCGATTCAGCCTCCAAGCCCAACACCTGTCGAGACCGTGTCGAAAACGCCAACGACACCATCGCGTGCGCCTGCCACTCCTCCAAATCAGCAGAGTCCACCAACACCCGATGTGACGCCTCCGCAACCTGTGACCCGACCCCAGGCTGTTCGGCCGATTCCCGTCGATCGCACAGTCTCGAAGGCTACCACGGCTGAGTCGCGCACTGAGTCCTTTAGAACTGCTAGAGAAGAGCCTTATTCGTCCGAGGAGGACGATCTGCAATCGACTGTTCGACCAAACGTTTTGTCTGCGCGGACTTCACAGAACACGGTTCGTCGCGTCTCAGAACCCCGAGCGAAATCACCAAAGACGGTTGGTCTAGGTCTGGGCCTGGAGTCGCCCTCAGAGGACGCTACAACCCCAAAGGCAAAGGGCGATTTCGGTGCGTTCGACGGAGAGTGGGCCTCGAACAGCGAAGTGGAACAGGAGTGGGATAATAATTTGGGCAGGGCTGTCACGGTGAGGAAGAGGCACCATGCACCTGAGATTTCGCCTCGGGCTGGGAGACGCAAGGTCGAAATCATCGAGGATCGCGTAGTTACGCCGACAAACGCGACACAGGCGTTACGTGCGATGTCTCGGCGCGACAGAGCAGCTTTCTATGCCCCCAGCGAGGTCGCCTGGGCTAACCCGTCAACCTCTGAGATATTGAACAACGCCGATGGTCGAAGGTTCTCAGGCATGTCTGCAAAGTCAACGAAATCGAATGCCTCAACAGTCGTCGAGGCGATTTTAGTGGATGCCCCTTCAATCCCACAGAGGCGACAGACCCTTAGGCACGTGCGAAAGCAACTCACTCTAAGAGATTCAGGTTCCGATCGGTCTCCTGCCGATTCTGCCACCAATTCAGTCGTCCAACTTGAAGGTTTACCGAGGCGACCAAGGCCGCTCGCTCGTCCTAGCGACAGCCGTCACAATAGTTATGCCTCAAACACGACTTTTAATTCAATCTCAAGCGGTAAAGCTCGCAGGGAGGTCTGGAAGAGTGGTGGTATTCCAGTGATTGTTGTTCCAGATCGTCGATCGTCTGTCAAATCAAAGTCTAGCCGGGAGCCGTCCCTCAGATCTACCAGCAGCCGACGATCTAAGAGAAGTACAAGTTTAAGCTCAGCGACTCGGGCCAATGGTCCAAAAAGGCACGATTTGGCGACCCCGGTGTTTGAGCGCCCAGGGCGGAGAAACCGATCCATGTCGGAATCAGATGGCTCGGATCAACGAACGATTGACTTCCCTCCCGTCATTCCGAAGCGGTCTTCTTCATTATCTGCACCGACCAGCCGCAACACATCTCGTGCAGGTTCACTCACTGCGGACAGTCTGAAGGCTCAGAACGCTTTGTTGACTCAACCATCAGGACATGAAACGAGAGCACCCGCCTTGACCCTCCAGAGGGCCACCTCATCTGAGACCGACAACGGCCACCATCATCGGGACCACAAGCTCAACGTAGATCGCCACGGAGATCCTTTCTTTGGCAAACGGCTATCTACGCAGAACACTCCTTTCTCTGCAGCTTCGGTGGAAACTAACGGCACCGCACCTGAAGTGTCGGAAGCGAAGGCTGTGAGCTTGTATCCCCATCAAAACTCGTCTGTTCTGGTGGTGAACCACTCCAACAAGCCTTCGGAGGATTCCGACTCGTCACAAACGGATAGGGGTTTGTCACAGACACCCCAAAGGCCCACGATCATCACCACTGGACCAGACGGGGAAGGACCCGTTACACCTCAACAGCCTCAGAATACCATGGATGCCGTTGACTCGCCGCTACGTAACCCTAGAGCTGCACCGCCAGTGCCACCCTTCATCCCTCCTGCCATTCAGTTCATCCCGGCAACCCCTTCAGGTCTGACACCTCATCACGAGAGGCAGCGCAACATGGGCAACTACTTCGAGACGATGGTGGATGAGCAGCCTCAGCGAAGCGGGTCTATAGTCCGCAGGGCGCTGGCCCGAAGGCGGAATTCGGAGACGTATCCGCCGAAGAGCGGCAGACCCGGACTACTGACGAGAACCCTCTCTCTCACGCGTAGGGGGTCGGGTTCCAAGAGCCATTCCTCTGTGGACGACCCTTGCTCATGTCCGGACTGCGAGGCGCAGCCACCTGAGGACGATCGACTCCATCCGCACTGGCGTCCTGCTTACGCTGACCAGGAGGACGACGTCTGGGAGAGAGAAATGGAGGACGAGCCCATCAGCCAGGTATATCGGTACCCTCCGATTGACAATCGCCCAAACCCTCCGCGAAGACGCATTAGCGAGCGGATGAAGAAGACTTTCGCTATCCTCCCCAACCGTGGCGGGGATGACTTCTACTCGTCGAGGACGCATGATGAGCCTGATCGGCGCACCATACGCCGGACGGACAGCGGAAACCTGCGAGTCATGAGGCGCCGGAGTAGCCTAGATTCTCTTCGCGACAATTCGCCCAACTCTGGCCCTTCCATGAGCACAGATGGCCCACGCGGTAACAAAGAGGAAGCTAATCCGAAGAGGAGAAGACGCTTCTCGATTTCGGGCACGTTGGAGGGGTTGCAAAAGCTCCCACGGCAACTGAACGAGCGCAAGCGAGAAAAGAGGACACAGGAACTGCGCCAGAAAATAAGCGGCCCGCGTGAAGTGAGGGATGGCGTGGGAGAAGTCATTCGACGGAACACCTACCGTGACTCGCACCAATAAACCAACCTGTCGATCAGCCGTTTTTGATCGACCGGCGTACAAAATTTCCGCAACCAGAGATTTTAGTCTGGAGCAACTATGCGTAATATACTTGGGATCGGGGCACCAGAAGGGTGCAGGAAGGGGGCTATGGGCTATTATGACCGCCACGAACATCATTTACGACCACAGAACTTTTACGACCAAAGACCAGCTTCTTCGCAGACTCCGGATCACATTTCGGGACGGAGTGGACACTGGGACCTTGCAATGACAATAATGACCTCACTGAGCCTTAACGGACGCATGATTTTGTTACGAGAACACTGGGACTATTATAGGTGTATCATATAGAAATTGCTCGTAAAGATACCATTTTGCGAAGGTCCAGGACAAAAATCTCGGCGCTCTAGTCCACTCGTTTCTTTTTTACTGCGTTTTGAATGTGATTTTGGTATGAATTCGTACCTTTGCCATGCCATGAATTTTGTCCTTCCCTGATTAGACGCCTAAACACCATATTCTACCGCAACAAGAACACACACGCGCACCGTCCGTGAGAAATGCTATTTCTACAATACCTTACCGCTGATCACGTCCCGGGGGGCCGCCACCAGGCGGGAAAGCTCCAGGAGGGCCGGGCGGGAAACCGCCAGGGCCCGGCGGCGGCATGCCGGGAAACTGGAAGTTGGGAGGCAGACCGCCCGGCGCGCCAGGAGGTGGGAACGGCAGGCCGGCTGGGAGACCGCCCGGGGGAGGGAAAGGCAGACCACCAGGGGGCATGGGAGAGCCGTTGGGGCCTGGGGGGAAAGGAGGCATAGGCATACCGCGACCACCTGGTCCGGGAGCTGTTGGCGGTCGGGTCAGTACTCGCGCTTGTCAAGGGGGGATTATAAGGAGCCAGTAGCACTTACGCGGGATCATGCCCTGAGGGAAAGGAGGCGCGCCAGCAGGCATGCCGGGGAAGGGAGGCGGTACGCCTGTGTGGGCTTGGTGTCAGTATCGTGGTAATGGAATAGTTGATGGAGGGTGTAGGACGAACCTCCTGGGAAGGGAAAGGGCGGCGGGAAGGCTTGGCCCGGTTGATTTTGCGGCAGCATTGGGTTATTGTGCGCCTGGCCTTCGGCGGCATAGGAGGAGGTGATAGAGTCAATGACGGACTGCGCCTTTTCGTGACCGATCTCTGGGATTGAGAGATAGTATTAGCCCTTGTGTTCGTGGAGCGGGGGCATCACGAGGGGAGACGGAGGGCATACGTTGATAGTAGTCGACGACGTTGCGCAGGTGGTTTCGGCCGCTGTTGTGCGCCTTCCGCACACTCATGGAGTCGTGCGTCAGGTAGACATCGCAGTAATCGCCTAAGAGGAGGGAGGCCGCGTTAGTTGGTTGAAGAGCTTCGCGATCGAGCGTGGGGGGAGGAGCTGGGGATACGTACAGAAGACTGGGACCTCGGGTTAGCTTTGGACTTCATAAAGTTATGGAGGGGAGACTTACACTTAGGCATCTTGGCGGGCGATTCTCTAAAGATCAGCAAAGCGAAGATTTGATTCGACGGCGCTGGTGTAGAAAACACCAGTATAGTTCTTCGATAGTCTGCCCCGTTGCGTGTGAAAGGGTCGTCGCATTCGCAAGAAAAAGGATGGACCTTCGAAGGCAGATGCGGCACGCGCGCGACGCCACACTCCGAAAAGTTGCAAGGCTGTCACCGCACGTGAGCGCCAAGAGCGAGGCTACCCATCCTGTCAGTTATGATTGGCCAGAGCATAGGCTACCCGCCGACAGGGGTCCTTGAGTGGTCCAGGCGCTCGAACGCGACAGATTTCCAAAAATCCCCAAAGGTGGTTCCTTGAGGCCGTAGCTCTCCTATCGCAGTCCAGGGAGCTCCTTCAACGACCAGCTTTCGACAACTCACCTACGCCCGGCTCCCCCACGTCAATCCTCTGCTCATCCCACCGTCGAGTGGCCCGACCGAACGATCGAAGCTTCCTGCAATTTCGATAACAACAGACCTGCGAAACGAACGATGGCGCCGACAAGATCATTGCTGCACTACGTGTGCGGGCTCGTCCTCCTCGCATGCTGCGCCCAGGCGCTGAGATTCGATCTACACGCCACGAGCCCCCATGAGGGCAAGAAGGAGCGATGCATCCGCAACTTTGTCGCTCGGGATACCCTCGTCGTCGTCACGGCCATTGTGGACGGTCAGAAGGGTGACGGCATGACCGTCAACATGCACGTATGTGGCCTCATAATGCCCCCCCTTCCCCCGAATTATTGGAATTGGAAACATGCAAAGAGGGATGAGAGCATCGAGAGCGTGGGGAGAGAATAACACCAAGGAGAAGGAGAAGAAGACAGCCGTGTTTGGGTTTGATGTTTTGCTAACCGCGAATTGCTCTCCAGATCAAGGACGCTGTTGGCAACGACTATGGCAAGCCTAGGGACATCGCGGGCGGAGAGAAGCGCATCGTCTTCACCTCCCACGCCGACGCCGCCTTTGACGTTTGCTTTGAAAACATTCTCAGTAGCTGTGCGTGCCCCCTCCCCCCTTCCCTTCCAACTCACTTTGCATGCTGCCTCAAAATCGCAACATCCCCTTGGGCCAACGCCTCCAACCTGACGTCTCTAGCATGTCCTTGTTAAGGAGCCATCAGAGCCAAAAACTGACACTAAACTCGCACAGCCGGACGCAGCGGCGCTACGAGCCGCCACATCGAGCTCGACATCGACATTGGCGCCGACGCAAAGGACTGGAACGCCATTCAGGCGACGGAGAAGCTCAAGCCCGTCGAGGCTGAGCTGCGGCGCATCGAGGAGCTCGTCGGCGAGATCAACAGCGAGATGGACTACTTGCGCTCACGCGAGCACAAGCTGCGCGACACCAACGAGAGCACCAATACCCGTGTCAAGTGGTTCGGCATCGGCACAACGTTGATACTCGTCGGCCTGTGGGGCTGGCAGATCATGTACCTGCGGGCATACTTCAGGTTTGTGGCTCTAATCCAACCCCTTGGTCGAGCCTTTGACCGATGTTTACGAGATCCGGTGACTGACATTGGCCTAAACACAGATCCAAGCACCTTATCTAGAGTCGTTCATTGGTGGAGCAAGCCAACAAATCAGCCAATGGCTGCCAAAATCGCATAGAATTCACGGGAAGACGAGATATTGTGCTAGCGTGGACGGGCGGTGACGAGTCTATGTGATTCCATCGGAAAAGCATCAAAACACCTCGGGGGGGTACCGAGTGTGTAGTAGTGTATACCTACGTACCACGATCGCCATTTAAAAGTCATGAATGATATAACGGACATCACATTACAACACTTCCCGCCTACAAACGGGCGCATTCGCTTGGGTATGGATGGTGCGGAGCGAAAAGGACACTCGGCAGTTTTGGCCCGTGTCCATCCGCAACGTCGGACCGGCCGCCTGACGGCTCTCACCCGCCGGTATGTCTCCATACCCGTGAGCGCTCGGATTCTCGGACAACCGAGCGACTGTTGGCTGTTGTAGTCCCTCCGTTCGATGGTTTCCACACAGGGTGTCTCCAATCTGACGGTCGTTTTCTAGAAAAGTATCTAGGTGAAGCTGCACCGTACAGTTGCGAGGGAACGCGGATTGGCTCAAATGTATTCGCTGCCCGAGTTTGCAGCCGTCTCTGCCCGCTGTCGAAACACAGCATGTTGTACAATATCGTCCCGGGGCTTGGGACGTGGGTATTGGCTTTCAATGAAGCCAGACTACCAAATTACGAGATTTCCGGCTTCGCCCTCCTTAATAGTGCTCCGTCCGCAAATGGGCGTCAGCTTCCAAAGAAGCCAGACATGCCGTGTACCGCGTTGCCTCCCTCAATCCTCCACCGTGATGGTACTTTTCCTGATAGATACTGGTACAAATCTCGGGCCCCTCGCTCCGGTAATCCTACTCTTGCTCTTGCCGCGCAACGGTCAACCCCTGTCTCGCTCCTCAGTTCTTGCTGCCTGCCTTGTCGACGTCGAAGAGGGGCGGCATGAACCCGAGCCCGCCCTCCTTGCGCTCTTGTACGTCGCGATGGACGCCGACCGTACCGTCGGCGCGGCGGCTGCGCACGTGCGCCCTCAGCATCTCGAGGATCTCGCTGCCCTGCCACCGCGCGGGGACGGGGCGGTACTGAGCCTTGAAGGTGCCAACGGTGTTGGCCCACTCCCCGGCGCGCTGCGGCTGCGTGCGGACGTCCTCGGCGGGCTTAGTCTTGGTGGGTGCGTCGGTCCTGCCGGAGTCGATGGTCGTGGCGGCGCCGTCGCCGACAGGACGATAGGACTCGCCGCCCTTGGTGGTCGCGGAGGCGAGGGTGTCGGTCTTGCCGGACGGCTCACGGGTCGGGGCCGAGTTGGAGGGAGCCTCCTCCTGCGTGGCCCAGTAATAAATGTCCCAGTCGTTCTCGTCGAGGAAGAGGTCGTACTGCTGCATCTGGGCTTTTGTCATGTGCGGGAGGTGCTCGTTGGCGAAAGTCGACATGAGGAGGTCCGACTCGAGGGTGCCGCGCTTGCGGGACTGGTCTGCCGGACGGAAATCTTGATTAGCCCACCGTTTTCCCGGGCCTTTCCTCTCGTGCTTGGAAAGCCTCCGCGGAGGCGGTGGCCAAAGGAGACTCACAGAGCAGACGGGCGCGCATGGTGCGCTCGTCCTCGCCCACGCGCCGCAGCGGCTCGACGCGGAACTTGATGCCCTCGAACTCGCCGACGTCCAGCTCGTTGTTGACGGCGGACTCGGTGTAGATTGGCGGCTTGTCGGCGAAGCATCTCCGGGCGACGACGGGCGCGGTGGCGGGTCGCGGTACTGAGACTCGGAGGCGGCGAGCCGGACGGAAGGCGCGGGCTAGTGTCGACATTTTGGCCGTGATGTGGCCGTACTGGTCTGGTTCCCCTTTTCTTTCTCTTTGCCTAAAGTTTGACAATGCGGTGTCCAGGTGTAAGCTATACAACAAAGTGTCGAAGGGGAAGGCGGGGGGGAGGTTGAATGAGTAATTGAAAGGTTTGATAGGCGAAGTATAGTTTGTTACTGTTACCGAGGTAGGCGGTAGAACGTGTCGTCCGCCTCCCCTCCGAACTTCAATAAAAGGACCCTGGGATTTCCGTCATCACTGGATGGAGCTTGGACCGTGCAGTGCGTACCGTCTGTGGGCTGCACACACTGTATGACGATTCGATCTCGACGAACACACGGAGATTAGCTTGAATCGTGTAATTGATGGCTCAAGCCTTACGTGATTCTTCGCTGAACCGGAACGAGTCTGATTGCACAAATACATTGCCGAGTTTGTGGAGACGGCGAGGGGTTGCGAGTTTGTTTACTAGTCTGAAAGCTTGGTTGCACTGCATGACTCTGCCCACAAAGTTTTTGAATGCAAACAAGCCCTCAGCTGATAGTTAGAAGACAACTTTAATTGACTCGCGTGTTGGCGGCTTCAGAGTCGGGAAACCAAACAAATCATGTCTGATTATCCGTCGCGATGTGTTGTGAGCAATCACAGACGTGTGGATGTCTAGCTGAGTCCAGATAGAGGGGGGAAGCAAGCACGTGCGTGGCGAGCTCGACATTCAAACACGTGGGGAAATGCTGGATTTTTTTGCTAACAGCAAAAAACAGTAAGGGTATTTGGTAACTGAAAACTCCCTTCGAGATGCATTCTGTCTTCACATCTTCCCCAGAAACCCCTCCGACGCCGTTCCATGCCATGCACCAAGCGGGAAAGGATAAGATGGTGCTTGTGTGCCAGCCGAATCCGTCCTGAAAACCCTTGCAAGTCCGGAAAACCAACAAGAGCAACAAAGAGAAAGAGAAGAACTCCTCCCAACCACGATCTCATACCAGTCATTATCTTCGTCATCAGGAAGAGGGCGTCGCGCGAAACCCTGGAAGGAAAAAAAACGGGTTTCATGTGTACAGTATTCTTTACTCCCCGCTCTCCGGTAATATCCTACCAAGGCTGCGAAGAACCTCCATGACGGGCATCTCCTTTGTGCCCGCGTTGGCCTTTTCCCTCCTCTCTCGGTCCTTGAGCCGCGCGGCGCTGAGGGAGAGCACTTTATCCGCCTCTCGGCCGGCCGTGTCGACTCGTTGAGAGAGCTTGTGTATACCGTCTGCGAGCTGGTCCACCTTGAACTCCAGCGTTGATTGTGTGTTTTGCAGCCGGGAAAGCGTCTGACCGCGGACGTTTTCAAAGGAAGACGCCGGGTTTGTAAGCCAGCTCAGCATCTCTGCCTCGTTCGGATCGAGTAACGACGCGTCTGACATTGCTGTTTGTGTCGTGTCTGTTTCTGAGAACAGGGGTAGGACCTCTGTACGCGATTTCTTCAACGCTAACCACTTCTTCTTTTCTTCTTTTAGTCTGCAACTCGTTAGTGCCGATGCCCAGTAGTTGCTCGAAGGGGCTCAGCCATACCGCTTGACTTTCTGTTCCAATTGCTCAATCTTTTGTTGGTGCTCGATGTTGCGTGGATTTGGCTTGTACACCACGGGCCTCTTCGGTCCCTCTTCTCGACTGAACCAGTCTGAAAATTCTGATTTTGTCGCAAAGTCTTTCAGTAATTGTTCCTGGATATAGCGAGCTGTAGAGTATTAGCGATTGAACGGAGTTGTCAGATCGAGGCCCAAAACTTACCACCCAGGATCGTATTAGAATCCGTTTGGCCGTGTGGTGGCTTTTCCAGCAGTGCTCGTTCGCCGCACCAGGTCAACAGTTGTTTCATCCGCCTCGGCTCCATGAGGCCCTCCGACTCAATATGCTTGAAAAATTCCGCGGTTTCAACCTCCCGGTGAGGGATCGCGTTGTGCCCGCTCTCAATCAGAGAGCTTGCCCTCCGACCGCGCATACCCGTACTGCTCCGCCGGTTGCCACCTCCCTTTTTCCGCATCTCCTTGTTGCGGTTAATAACGGGCGTATCACTGACTGGAAGCGTAATTCTTGCGGACTCGACTGGCTCTTCCATGATGTGTGGCGGCCGCCGCCTGTCTACTTTCCTCGGTGTCGCGGTTTCTGCGCCATCGTTATCTTCTTCCGGTACTGGTGCTGGTCTGCCGACCGGTTTTTCCTTCTCCGCCTTTTCCGTCGAGTTGCGCGTGCTTCGGCGCGTCGAGCGCTTCGGCGCGATCAATTCCGGCTCATCTTCCTCTACCGGTTGCAAACTCGCTGTTCGTCGCGTTCTTGGCCTTGATGAAGTCGCTGCCTTTGGTGCCGCTACCAATGGTGCCGGTTCAGAAGCCTTCGCGGCCGTCGAAGCGCGTCCCTTCGCGGGCCTGCCTCTTCCAGACTTCTTCACGGGTAATGGCGCCGGCTCTGGTTCTGGTTCTGGTTCTGGCTCGGATTCCGTGTTCTTAACTCGCTTCGTTTTCGGTCCGCGCGTGAAGTGAAAATCGCCATCCTGCTCGTCATAAACCGACGCAGCTACGGATCTATTAGCACCCTCTTCCATTCCTTTCCGCGCTCTTCAGACTTACCCGCAAGGCGTTTGCTTTTCCTTCGTTCAGGCTGCTCGTTGCTCATGCTAATGACTTGCAACGGATGGCGGGTGCGAATGACGGTCGTCATGGATGGCGCGTCGCAGAGAGCATGTGGTCGAGACGTTAAAGCCGGCGCTGGGAATTGGGAAAACGTCAAGTCGCGCTCCAGAGACAACGGAAACCGCGTCGATCGGCGCGCAAGGGACCTGATAGCGGTAGAAACGTCGCGCCGTGGTAATAAATGAAAAATCGATGAGCAACCGGTTGGCGGGGTCTTGTTGTGGGCGTCGCGTTATCTGCTGGGGTAGTTGGCGGCGCGAAGGTAGTAAGTTGCGCAGCGTCTCCCCGATGTTGTTTACATAAGTGACGATTTGCCCAAACAGGCGCGCTAAGCCACTTTAGGAAATCTGCATCAACCACTCACATCCCCAGCCCGAGACCACCTCATTAGGATTGCTTTGAGGCTTACGCAGAGGTGAGTTAATACGCTGACACTCAACTTTCAAAATCACCGCACACCTTAAAATTCGGTCTACGATGTAAGAGTACTTGCGTGGCTTGGCATATACTCTGTGAATTAGATATAATCAGTGAGAAAGCGGCAAATCACTGCTTGAGCTGAAATCGATAAAACATGTTAGGTGAAGTATTTGATTTCAAGGCATTGCCATTCATGCAGCTATTGTTACCGTTGCTACGTTCAAACACAAAATCAAAATAAGCCAAATTGGCGCACGACGGCGTATGCCCGACATCCGCCCCTCGACGCCTTCCGCCCTTCAATAAACTGCCAAACCGTTAACTCCTTTTGATGTATATGCCTCGCATCCTAAACCTTTCGATGAAGGTTGGATGCAACCCGGGCAAGCCAAGCCAATGACGCCAGCCAATTCCCCTCTTCCAGCCCGAGGGAGGCTGCTCCCGTTACTGTACAGCCCAACCTCAACTAACCCCGTGGGCAAGCAGGAGAAGCGAAGTAATGATGGTGGAGCACGAGTGTCGTATAAAAAATGATACAGTTGAACCGCAAATCAAGGCTGAGCCGGAAAAAGAAACAGCGTCAAGTCGTCATTTCGGCGTTGGCTGGACACAGGCTGAGAAGGGTAGCCGCTAGAAGATGCTCACAGATGGAGTGAAGTTTCAACCCCATCCACCTCCTCAGCGTTATAAGGTGCATTCAAACGTTGCATCGTCCTATGAAAAGCGTCGCTGAACACCCTGCCCTGCCGCAAGGACTTGCTGATTCGGGATGGGGGCGGCCATGCCGTATGGGTTCATCTGCGGGTTGAAGGGTTCCATCGCCTGTTGCATGAAGGCGCCGTGGAGACCTTGCTGCTGCGTAACAGGGCAGTCTTTATGGGCGAGAAGTAACGTCTTCAGGTTTACAACCTCTTCACGCAACTGGGTTATTTGAGCCGTGAGAGCATCGTTTTCACTGCTGAACAACTCAACCTTTGACTGGAGGTTGGCCAGCCACTGCTTCTTGCGCTGGCGGCACTTTAGGGCAGCAACTCTGAAGAAATTGTAAGCAGGGTCCGGTGGTTGGGTATATCGACTCGCTCACCTGTTGCGTTCCAAAAAGTTCTTGCGCTTCTCCTCATCGGTCATCTTGGATTTGGAACCGCCTTCGCCGTTCTCATGCTTCATATCGTCGTCCTCGGACTGGCTTTCATCGCCGTTCATCATATCGGAAGAAGGCGCGTTGTTCGTCTTCGACTTCTTGCTAGGGGGGGCCTTGGCCGGGGGCTCTTCAGCCTTTCTGCGGCCATTTATCGACCCGCCTCCGATAGAGTTCCTCTTGCCTTTGCCCCTAGCCGCGGGGCGAGCTTGCTCACTCTCATCCGACATGGCGCTTCCGCCTTCGCTAACGCCACGCACCGAAGACCCGGCACCCACCGAGCCAGCGCCGTTCACACTCATCTGAGGGGATGTCTCAATTCCCTGTGTGGGAGCAGGGGCGGGGTGAGACTGCGACTGGGACTGCTGTGTCGTCGCGTATCCGGGAGCCTGGGCACCGTTCCTACCCTGAGCAAGCATAAAAGACCGTTTGCCGCGTCGTTATCATGCGGATCAAATTGCTTTGGTTCGGCCTTGACTGCAGGTGCACCGTTGGGCATATCCTGGGGTTGCGAGGTGACCGCTGTCTGTTGTTGGTTCTGACTTTGGTTCTGATTTTGGTTCTGAGTTTCACGCTTGGCGGCAGCACTCAGGGCAGTGCGATGGAAATCGATGGTGCTAGGCGTGGCACCTCCGCTGGCGAGCTGAGCAAAAAGTTGCTGGGAGTTGGGGCTAGGGGCGGGAAACATAGACCCGCTGCCGCCCGGTGTCAAGCCAGTCCTCAATGAAGACTCGTTCGGGGTCGGGAATCCGCCTCGAAGGTGATGTGTGTCGCTGAAGTAGTCGCTCGTCGGACCAGACAACATGGCCGGACTAAGAGGACCGGTTCGCAGTGAACCACCTCCCCAGTTGAATGGGAGTTGCACCGGTGCCGGGAAGCAATGAAGATGGCGAAGTCAGAGCAGCGACTGATGGCAGTTCGTACCACCGGGTGTCTCTGGCGCGCCTCCGCCGAAAGACTGCTCGAAGGGGTTGGGCTCCAGACTGAGAGATCCAGCGGCTCCG
>JAIMZG010001155.1:0-41136 GCA_020466075.1 Colletotrichum coccodes
CTACGTCCCAACTCACAACATATAGTGATTTGATGGCTTGTGTGTTAAGCTGTTGTGTTCTTCAGAAATCCCTATGCAAGCCCCTTTGCCACTGGTTGCTGTCACGGAGAAATCCCAGTGAAATCCTTGCCTCTAATTGGTCCAAGTGCCCCGATTAAGTAGGTCAATTGATCTGGAATTCCCGACTTTTTCCACCGCGTTTTCACAATGATTTTCAGGGGCCACCTCATGCCTGTTTTTTCTAACTCAACATCGGCCATCAGGGGTCACGTGACTCCCTCGGCGTCACACCACTCGCCACATCGATATTCTGACGGGTTATTCCAACAGAGACCGTTATAAATCAATGTAGCCTTCCTACTCATGGCCATGTAAACTTCAAGGGGCTTCAAAAACGCTCAATAAAGGGCTATGCATTCGAATCTCCGACCACGTCGAGAAGCAACTTACACTTCGAACCAGATTCTTTCCGGGGCCGACGATGAAGCTTTTCCATGTTCCTATCCCTATTTCACATACCAATACTCGTCCGGTATAACATGACATCGTAAAGCAGAGTTGAGCGCAAGAGGCCTCGTAAACCGGACAGCTCATCCTTGTGGTACTTGACCATATCTAACATGGCAAGCACGCTCTTGCCCTCGTTGTTGCATACGCTTGGCCTCACGCCAGCCCTGATCAAGGTCGGGATCATCGTCGAAGTGACCGAGGCTCTCCAGCCGTGGAATTCCTTCCTGCTGTGAAGCCGTAAGATTTCTTTGATAAGGAAAGAAAGAGGGGTATCTCCGTTGCTGTCTGTCGCGTTGATGTCCGCCCCGGCTTGAATCAACGGAAGAAGCGCGATGCGGGACGCGGTAGGGATGCCTTGGATCTGATTCGAGACTACAGAATGAAGGTACAGATTGCTCTGGGCTTTGAGGTTGTCCCTGACAGGGTGGTCTCGGAGCAGTCTTGGAATGACCCAGTAGCTTCCTCGCTGTATTGCGTGGTCCACTGCTGACTTGAACGTTGCAGAGACCACCAAGTGAGGGTCCGCCCCGTACTCGAACAGCAAGTGAATCATCGGGTCGTCGGCCATGCCACGGCCTTTGATGCTGAGGTGCAGCGGAGTTTGGCCGTCAGGAGTTGGCTCGTTGGCGCTCGCTCCCAGGCTGCTGAGAAGCTTCTCAGCCACAACTACGAAGTTGTTTTCGATCGCTACGTGTAACAATGTCCAACCGTCGCGAAGAAACTTTAGGCTGCTTTCGTCCTCCGCTGCCAACTGGGAGTCTTCGTCTTCGCTGGCCACAATCGCATCTTGTTTGTCGCTTAGCTGTTTCCAGATGACTCCGCCACTCAGGGTCAGGGTGTCGGGCTGAATGGAAGGTACCATTAGATTGACCAGGGCTTGTCGCTGTCCGTACATAGCGAATGCGAGGAATTGAGGATCCCTTAGAATTCGCTTCTCGACATCGAGCGTGCAGAGCAACTGATAAGTGTCTTGTATGTCACTGGAACGCCGTTGATCATTCTTGACGAAGCCTGCCCACAGCGAAGCCAGGTCGTCTTTGTTCGAACTGCGCTCAACTCTGGCCCCGCATTTCACCAGCTGTCGCGCAGCAGCGGCGTCTCCCTCAGCGACGAAAAGCGAGAGAGTGGTGCGATCGAACTTGTCTCGCGTATTGATGTCAGCGAGCCCCTCAGCGATGAGCTTCAGAGCGGCGGCATGTCGCGCTAATTTTGAGCTCGGGAATATCTCCAGGGCCGGGTTCTCCATAATGTTTCGCAAGGCCGTGTCTCCGTCGGTGAAGCATTCTCCGAGGCCATTGCCGTGAGCAGTAATGGCACTGGCAGGACCTTTTTTGACTGCTGTTCCACTCGCCTCGCTTCCTTTGACCAGTCTTTCTCGTAGATGGTCTACAAGAAGAGAAATCGTCTCGGCGAACTCCTTGAGCCAAAGCCTGGGGCGTAGTTGCTTTCAATTCGCGAGGCACGAACCAGCGCGCTAAAACCCTCGTCGTCCAGGCTGGTAGGATCTAGACCGGAATCGAGAAGAACTTCTAGGGCCTGTGAGTTGTGAGCGGAGGCGGCGATGTGAATTGGGCTTCGTCCTGAGATATTGCGTGCTTCAGAGACTAGAAGAAGACGAATGAGTTCGGGGGCGAACTCTGGCGATGGAGGTGCTCGAGCAATTGGAATCGTTGTCCGCCCTAAGATGGGTGCCAGGGCACAGCAGATATCAAGGACTCCACACCCTCTTATGGGAACTGGAAGTGCGTGACCCAGATCATCCCATGCGTAGTCCAACTCGGTAGCTGCGCCAGGGTGGTTGAGAATGACTTTAACATTTGCGCCGGCATTTATCAGCGCAATCGCCTCCTCGAAATTGCCGTACAGGCAAGCCTCCATAAGCAGGGTGTGTCCCTCGTTCAGATCGTGGTCAATATCAGCTCCGTGGCGTAGCAGAATCTGAAGAGCCTCGTGGAATTTCTGCGTTTCCCAGAACGATCTCCAGAGTAAAGTCGCGTTGGACAAATCAGGATCGGCATCGGTGGCGTCGTCTATGAGCTGCTCCAGAGAGAATTCGGCCAGTTCGGGGTAACCATGTCGCATGGCAGAAATAAATACCGGGAGCATCGACCATGGAGGCTCGTCATAGCTGAGCAGACGTTCCTGAATGTGCGGACACTTCTTGAGCATGTACTTGACCATTTCGGTACGCCCATGACATAGTGCGACATGGAGAGGGGTCCAGGCCGGATGTGATTCGTTCCAATCTTCCCAGTAAAGTGCCATGTCGTAGTTCTGGCAGCAGAACCCCTTGGACGATACATTGAGCAGTGCGCCAAACTCAACAAGGAGTTCAAGGGCTGGCAGGTTACCATACCTCGCGGCGATATGTACTGGGAACCAATACAGGCCTTTTACATCGTGTTCGTCCACTTCGTCGTAATCATCCTCATCAGGATACCGAATTATCCCAAGCGTTTCCCTCTCCACCTCTTCAAACTCTTCGAACATGGCCTCGTCATCCAGCCCGCCGTGGTCACCATCGGCCGAGTCCCCGTCTTCTGTATCGTCCCCGCCATGACCGCCATGATCGTGGGCTCCATCCAGGCTCGCATTGTCGTTAGGTTCCTCTGCACCGTCAGAAACTTCACCCGCAGAATAGTGGTCGGCAACGGACGCATTCTCGGAAAACTCTTCCGAGGATGTATCATCCGTGTCATCAGAGTCGTCGTAACCATCCAAGAAGAACCCCTGATGATTCGGGTGATTTTCTTCCGAAAAGGAACTTTCATCTGAAAATGGACCGTACTCTTCCGCGGGATCATTCTCTGCAAACCGAGCAAAGAATTCTTCACGTCGTTGAAATTGTCGCCCATCGCGGCGGTACACTTGTCTGAAACGCTCCCTTGCGGACATGACTTCCGAATCCCATGGGACGTATTCATTATAGGGGTTATAGCGAATAATACCGATCTGTGGGTTGATGGGTCCAGCTTCGAGGATCTTCCTCATGACGTTCAAGCTCCCGGTTTCAGTAGCCCAACAGAGGAGGTACGGATGCCGGGCGGCCCCGAACTGGTATAGTAACGGGTCCGCAACGTGGTGAAAGAATCGGTCTGTCGCTGAGAGTGCTGCAAGGGCGGCAATTTTTATATCGGCCTGTCTGTGGCCATAGCTATCGCTCTCTTTTAAAGCCCTTGCCACAGCAATCTTGAGCTCAGGCGGGAGGTCGCGCAGATTCGCCATGGCTGTCGTACTCCAGCGCCGTTGTCGTCCTCGCGAGTGTTTTGCTCTTGCTAGGGAGTGCCGAAGGTGTTTGAAGAGATGCGATGATGACAAATGAGGTGAGTTTGAGATGGGATGAGATGGTGGCGGAGGGAAGATTGAGCTCTTGTTTGCGAGCTTGGACAGTGCGCCCAGCGGTCGAAGGATTATGTAACCCGCAACGGACGACGGGAAAGCCTCCCGCAATTAGCACCATCGAGTATTCAAGGTTTCGGCACCACGAAATCAATCCCCCACCAGAAAAAAGATGGCATTCCTGATTTAAACTCTTTCATAAATCTTTTTTGTTTTCACCCTATCCATGTTCTTCGTGAAAGTGCCGGGTGAATGTGCGCTGAACCAATAAAACAATGCGGGACCAGATGGACGCAGGCTGACGGCTTTATTGATACTGATGCAATGATACAATCGTCCTGGTGGACCTAGCCAGCCACAAATCTTTTAGCCTGGCTTGTTGTGGCTGTGTTAGTATCACCGAAATCACGCATTTGAAAAATCACAACATTGTCTAAAAAAGGACACGAGACAACGTATCCAAAAAGGATCAGGATCACATTGTGCCCAAAGCCAGAATCGAACTGGCGATCTTCTCATAAGATCGTTACTCACGCCAGACCTAAGTCGTTTGGTGGTAGTTGTACTAGTGAGACGCTTTACCACTGAGCCATTCGGGCATTTGCTGCGACACGACGACGTCGTGGTGAAGCAGATTATGTTGTGGATACAGTGGGCCTCTCTCTCAGATGATGGCGGTGTGAGCTACATGGTCATTGTCACAGTGCCGAACTCAAAAGTAGATATCAACCGCTTCTGATGTGATCTCAATCCTAAAATATTATGTTGACTCTTTGAATGGTTCTTTTTTAGATGCTTCCAGCATTGAAACGATCTCATAGGTTTCAGGCTCTCAAGGATTTGGATTGGTAGACTACCGCAAAATCGATAAATATGGCAAAAGATAAGAGGGAGCTCACCAGCACATTTCATGCAATATTTGAGGGTACCAAATGTAGGTATCGCAACTTTGTTTTTGGTACGCTATGCCCTCGACAGCTCACTAAGCCAAATACCTTGCCCGGCATGATGGGCCTTCTCTCAAAGCAGTAACTCACAGAAAATAAAGGCGAGACCTTAATGGCTTTGTGATAGGTTCTATCACAATACTTACGTCTTGGCTCTGAGGAAGAGCTTTACGTGGAGTGAGAAAGAAAGCTCATGATGGATCCCTGTCTTTTTTCTTATTTTTATCTGGACAGAAGAGGGAAAAAGTAGGACAAAAAAACAATAAACAGAATCTGCTCCAAATGGTGCAAATCGTCTCTTTCACAGGTCTTGGGCGGCGGTGTTCGAGGGTGACTCTGGCGAGAGGCAAAGTCTCTGACTATTATCTGCACAAGCACAGGACCCGGACTAGAATAATTCGTGGGAATTTCTCGACTAGTAAATGTCCTTGGCAGAATCAAAGATTGTTTAGACACTTCGTTGCCTTAGTTTTACTCTTAACAAATCCATCTCAACGTGACGAGATCGTCAGCCTGTGTCTCGTCAGTTATAGTGCCATAAGCCCCTGGCTTCCCTTAGCACATCACAGCTAGCACAGCAGCCCAGCCAAAGCAAGAAGAATGAGCTGTCGAAAATATATACCACATTTAACACCAATCTTATGGTTTCCTCATCATGCCATGAGAATGAGCCTGTATTATCATGGTCATTTGGATGGCTCCGGCGGCAGCTAGAGCCAGCAGTCTCTGGCAGACTGCCCTCAAGGCGACTAATGGCCTGGGGTTACAAATAGAACCCCATCCCAATCACTACCTTTGCCCACTTAAACCGGCGAGAAGGCATCTATCGACTTATGATTGGACGTGCATCTTAATTGAAAATGGAAAGTGAGTGAACCTTCCTTTATTGTTTATGTTGTGCTAATGGCTCACTGTAGTTATATTGGAATGTCTGTGAACATGAGGGCGCCCTGGTGGTCGTGTAATGCTTGAGAGTCAGAACAGGAAGGTCTTGTGTGTAACACGGGGTCGATTAAAAGGCCACCAACATGCGTATTCACTCACTTGTGGTCACTTGCTTGCTCATCCCGTCTACATCGGACATGACTGACTGTAACGCAGCCACACAAAGATGAGCAGCCGGGTGAGGCGATTTCACCTCAACAACGGAGTGATTGTGCCACAGTTACGACGTGTCAGCCCGGATGCTGTCCAATATCAGGACGAAGACGACCTCCAATCCCGGTCGGCACGGGACAATCCAACCCAATTCCGTGCCGTGCCTTTCATTTGCACCCCCCATCGCTGCCGCAACTCCTTGCCACCGGTCTTCATCGCACAGCCGCTCGCGCTACCCTTCGGGGGCTGCATCAATGTTCTGTCATCTTATCGAATTAGCATCATCAATGCGAACAAGAACCCAAAAGAGGACATGGTACTCCTGCATTCGCATTCATTACTCCAGCGAGCTCTCCAGGTCTCATATCCGCCACCCTTTTAGCTCAGTAAGGGAGGCAAACATTGGATGCCCATCCATCCGGACCCCTTCAGTAGCCCGAACTCCGTCGCAACAGAAGCCAACACCGTCAGATGTGGTGGCATGAAACACCACGTTCCACCGTCTGAAATGCCGTGAGACGCTCAAGCCCCCAGCAAACAAACCTCCCCCGCTTCAGGGTAGCCCAGTGCGACGTCACTATATGAGATCGGACGGGAGCCTCCGCGCGTTGGATTGGCTGGTGTAACACCGTTTGTCTACGGGCGGGCTCGGCTCCGGTATTGAACGTGCGTTCGAATCCTCGGCGGGTACACACCCGGAAATATGTTGTGTATCTGCATTACTGAGCTATAAATTAGTTGAGACCCCCATGCTGAGACCGTGAGTCAAGAATGAAGGATTCACCATTCGTCCTAACTCATTCGAACGAAAAGCGCTGCGAATACAACGAAAGCAATAATCAACATGATCATTCCTGACGGTATCTCAACTCTTGGCAACTTGCGGTTGGCGGTGACTTTGCCCATCTTCATCTTTCTTTTGGTAGGTCTATGATGATGGGATAATCGTTTAGCTTACTAGAGTAATAACATCTTCATCAGGGAATTGTCCGACTCATCTCTAGCGTCGTTTATAATGTCTACTTTCACCCCCTCCGCAACTACCCAGGGCCGAAGCTCTACGCCGCGACGCGTAT
The DNA here is from genome assembly GCA_020466075.1 of Colletotrichum coccodes. Taxonomy (NCBI): domain Eukaryota; kingdom Fungi; phylum Ascomycota; class Sordariomycetes; order Glomerellales; family Glomerellaceae; genus Colletotrichum; species Colletotrichum coccodes. Next base: position 6,971 of record JAIMZG010001155.1, read on the forward strand.
CCCACTTACGAGAATGATCACTAGTGGGAAGGCGCATGAAAAGCTTGCAGAGCTACACAAGCAATATGGCCCAGTCGTTCGACTCGGCCCAGAAACAATCGACTGGGCTGACCCCCGAGCCTTCAAGGATTTGATGGGCCACAGCAAAGGTGGCGGTGGTATGGAAAACTACAAAGACCCAATCAATGCCAAGTTCAAGCCGCATAGCATCATCAACGCCAAGCGCGAGGACCACGCTCGCATACGTCGCGTGCTTGCGCATGGCTTCTCCGCGCAGAGTATGGTCGAGCAGCAGCCCCTGATGCAAAGACAGATCGATTTGCTGATCCAGCGTCTCCACGAGAACTGTGAAAATGGGGGCAAGGCTTTGAACATGGTTTCCTGGTACAATTACACGACATTCGACATCATTGGAGATTTGTCGTTCGGAGAGCCGTTCGGCTGCCTTGAGAAGTCGGAATATCATCCCTGGGTATCATCCATATTTGATAGCATACATGCCAATATCTACAGAAACCAGTTCCAGCGCTACTGGATCACACGGCCGTTCGCCAAGTGGCTGGTCCCGAAAGCTCTGAAGGACAAGCAGAAATTTCACAACCAGTTGAGTATAGACAAAGTTCAGAGACGCATGGCGCTGGGCGAGTCGAGACCGGATTTCGTCCAGTCCATGATGACGAAAGAGGGTGCTTTGGTAAGTCTGCGGAATGTACATCTTCCGAGGAGACGTGTGTTGACCAGTATCCTCCCCAGGCAATGACTAAGTCAGAGATTGAAGAAACAGCGGATACGTTGATCATTGCCGGCTCAGAGACTACAGCATCGGTTCTCTCGGGAGTGACGTACTTCTTGACAACTCACCCTGAATCCATGGCGAAGTTGGCCGAAGAAGTCCGGACATCGTTCGACTCGGAACAGGAAATCGACGTTCTCAGCGTCCAGAAGCTGCGGTACATGCTAGCAGTGTTGGACGAGAGCATGCGAGTTTACCCAGTAGTACCCATGGGCCTCACCCGCATTGTGAAGCCTGGAGGAGACTACATTTGTGAAAGATACGTCCCGGAAGGTGTAGGTGAACCTTGCAATGAACTCAAGTCATTTGCATTGCTGACGCCTACCATATGACAACAGGCTAGAGTCATGGTATCACAGTGGCCCATGTACCACAACGACAAGTATTTCGCACGACCAGACTCCTTTGTCCCCGAGCGATGGCTTGGTGACCCTCAGTTCAAGGACGACGACAAGAGCGCTCTCCAACCTTTTTCATTTGGGCCCCGCAACTGCATTGGACGCAAGTAAGTGCATATCTCGTTTTCCGCTCTGTATTGAAATCTTGCTGACTTTGGACGAAATAGTCTGGCCATGTCTGAGATGAGAGTAATCCTTGCGAAAGTCATCTGGAATTTCGACATGAAAATCGCGGATGACAGCAAAAACTGGACGGAACAGGAGTTGTATGGTCTTTGGAAGAAGGGACCCTTGAATGTCCATTTGTTTCCGAGAAATAGCCAAACAGTATGCACATGATGATATTGTGGCCTCGGAATTATATTTCAACATGCTACGCATGTAAGCAAACAGCTAGATCCCAGACCGGAATTAGTCACAATATATTAAACTACACTCAAACTCCCGAAGCCCCTGTATCTGGGCATGTTGCCCACTGTGGACTGCCCTGCGGTGTTTTCGCTGCCAAGCTCAGTACCAACGACTGATCCGAATTGATTTGTGCACAGCATTTTCCTATCTACCGATGAATTTCCATTGAATTTCTCGCACCGGCCGTGCAAAAAGTTTCCATAACATTACTAGAGTCAGTGTTTGCTTCTTCACCATCATTGACGTCCAGGTGTACGCCTAATTCAATAGCGCAAGGGCAAACTTGGAACTACCCAAGCCACAAGCTTTATGATGGTACAGAGCCATGTGATTTCCGCCATTTCTGATGTGCCGCAACAATAGCACTGCCTCCACATTTCGACAACCCATTTGACCACTATAGCAGGCGATGCATAGTTGACCAATGGTGTATAAGAAGGGATTTCGTAAATGTAGTCAGGGTGAATTGAATGGGTGCGTAGCGTATCAGTGACTGGGCTGTTCTCAAACGGATAGTCTAGTGTAGCAGCTGGGTTTGCGAGGCGGAGGTTCGTAAGTAGATGATAGCAATACAGCTGCCATGTGAAGTATGTGGGAAATTGGGTTGGTTTTCCATTTGATTATCATCGCTCGTGTTCCGAACATGACACACGTCACGTCTACATTGTGACTCTCCGCGGCTGGACATAGGGCGGAACTCTGAGAGGATGGCCTAGTTAAGCTATCATCGAGGAAAGACGATCTAGCTCTTATCCCTAACCCTAAGACAAACACTGTTATTGATTCGGTGTCCTGTAAAATGAAGCCCTGACATGTTATGCCCGAAGCAATGTCAATGGTGGAATGTGTTAGCTTGTCGAAGCAATGACGCCATGGTAGATAGGTCATCTCAAGGAGAGCCAGCTATTCCATACGGGAAGCACCAATGAGAATAGAGTTGGTGCTGGCATCGTCGACGTAACCATTTGTGCTTTGTGGGAGGCAAGAAAGCAAATTTCCATCCGGACTGGATTAATCTGGGCAATATTGTCGTCAATTGCCACAATATGTCAGACGAGAAACGAGGGCATCTATGTGGGAAAGCCAGACGAATCGTTTATTGGGATTCTATGGCTACCAGCACCTGAAAGACAGCCTCTCAGGCATGAGAAATTGACTTTTGCTGTTCCGTCTGCAGGTTGTAGCGCTGCAGGTCCCTACAACTAAGAAGGACGCGGGAGTAGGCTTATTCACAGTCGTTCACCCTGACAGGGGAGCTGCCGACGCCCTGCAGTTTCTTACCATTGAGTTCACATTTAGCCATATGTCGAGGATCCGAACTCTAGCTGCTGACGGTAATTTCGCAAATAGCTATCATAAATCCAGCATTCACAGATTCATTACACTATCGAGGGCCAGGCTAACGATAATTTTGACCTATCGAGAAGAGATTTGAGAGTTTTGCCAGAGTGCGGGCTCGTTGAAGACGATATTCTTGGCAGTAACGGCAATCTGATGAAGGCGGGTGAATGTGCCAAGGAAAGGATCATCAAGCATACCGGCAGTAGTGGCCAAGCAACTGGCGATAAAGTCTCATAATATCGAGAAAACCCAGGAGGCGAAGACGAGGGGCTACGATTGGGTTTTAATTTTTGCTCCGGTATGTTTTGAGACGTTAGTTCTGGAGACTGGAAATCCCGGCAAAGGAATGCAGCCTCGAAATCCGAGTTGGACGCAGACTCACTGCCACCTGACGCGGGTCAATTCACCGGCTGGAGCTCGACGATGTAGATTCACGATTGGTACAGATGTAAAATGCGAACAAAAAGTGAGGACATGGTTCTCTGACGTTTGAAGTGCTTCAGCCGTCCGGTTCATGGGTCTGCACCGTAAATGTGCAGGCCCAAACTCGAAGCAAAATATGGTTCGCGTTCAGGCGTAGTATCTTGGCAACACTGACTGGGCTATAATATGACGTCAATGTAACTCATCCATACCTAACCTGTGAATTGAGGTGCCTTTGGCGACAGCATGGCGCGGCTCCTGCGGCGCAGCACTGGCTATCGACTTTCCACACGGGGGAGCGAGTGAGACCAAAGCCCCAAATTACCACTAGTTAGCTTAGTGACAAAGCCCAGACATGGTTGAGCGAGTACTTAAAGAGTTTAGCTCTCCTCTCGAGCTATCAAGACCAGACTCAATCGACAGAATACCTTTACGGACAGAACTTGCCAACCGCTCATACGCAAAACGATCCATTTTGCGCCTCGATCACCACGCATCATAAGCCACCCCGCCCAGAACAGAGACCGTAGAGAGGAGATCACGAGATTATTTTCTTCGAGCCACAGAGGACCGAATGTCTGACGGCATCCCATTCACCGCTGGCAGCGAGGCGTCCGGCGGCTGGCCTCCCAATCGCGGTCCCCGCCCGGCGTTCGAGCCCGGTCCGGCCGACATCAAAGCCGCCAAGAAGGCCGAAAAAGAGGCTGAGAAGGACCGCCAACGGCAACTCACGGGGCCCCCTCTCGCGGAAACCATTGCAAAAAAGATCAAGACCACCATCGCGGAGAAGGTGTTTCGCTCCGACCCTGACAAGCCTAAGAAGCAGAGAGTCGAGCGGAATAGGGACGGTGTCCCTATCAAGTGAGCATGGGTGATTAACAAGACCAAGAAAGATCATAGGCCAGGATCGCAACACACGGGGTGAGGCCATGTGTTTGAGTGTCCGCGGAGGGTGGTGCGACATATTCGCCGTTTCTATCGATACCGTAATGCATTCACCCGTTCAACCTGAAAGAAACCACCCAACCCTACCACTGCCCGGATTCATGTTCCTGTCTTTGGTGTTCCGCACTCCAATCTTCGTGGGCAACATCGAGACAGCTTGGCGTCACACGTGATTGTTGAACCAATATTCCAACCCCAGGATCGCCTTTCAACGTACAACACAACAGGCTGCGTTACGACAGCTTACCTTGACCTTGAACTGGTGTATCCCCAGTCCCTCATGATGTGCAAAAGGATATGCGTTATACACGACCTTGGTGTCCAAGGAGGCCAGACTGCATCGAATGCATCCTAACTGTAAGACAAATCTACTAGGACCTTATGCCCATGGAAACGGTGCTGATCCTGAGGGACGCATTCCGGGCGGCTGGGCAGAATTCATGGGGCAGTGCGAACTGCGCCCAGGCTGTGCTGGTGGGGCTACGTCACTGGCCGATCTCGCCAATCCAGCCCCCGTGTCGGCTAGCGTGCCAGCGAGAATCGGGGCTCCGCACATGCTGTACTAATCCCCGGGCACCCGCAACCCGAGTCAGGCGAGCGAATCCTGTGTACATCGTCTTACCCCTTTCGCCTTCGACAAGGCGCCCTGTGCAGGGCTGATTTAGGCGACAATATTTCGAAGCCTGCCATTCGCAGGTTCGGAGGCTCAATGGTTTCATACTGACATCTCCACAATCCTTCTTGCGCTAGAAGCCTTCTAGAAGGCAGAATTGCCGGTGATCGCCAACACCTGTGCCCTCGCTCCCAAGACAGGACCCCCCCCCCGACCTGTTTCCCTCATATACAACGATTCAATGAGCCGCCACTACTCCATTTCTCTATTTAAGGCTTGTACTTTTCCTTGACACGATGTATTTCCCGCACATCATCAACATTAACATCCAAGACCTCTTTCCATAGAACACATTACCTTTCTACATCTCATCAACGACAGGTTTACGACGTCATCAAGCTGAATTTTGCCTAAGCCTTTTGGAGATCCCTTTTGTATAATCGACTCTGACAAAATGTGCCTACCGTTTCGTTCCAAACAACATACCTACAACGGTTCGGACTACAAGCCCCGACCCGCCATGGGTTACAACAATCAAAGCCTCGGCTGGGGTAATCATACGAACGGCGGCAGAAGGCACGCTGGCCACAATGGATTCCATGGCCACCATACTGCCGCATACTACGGCTGGAGCGGCGGTTTCGGTGGTGGTGGTCACGGACACGGAGGCGGTTGTGATAGCGGCGGTGGAGGCTTTGGAGGCGGTGGAGGCGGCGGCGATGGCGGAGGTGGTGGAGGTGGCGGAGGCTGCTAAGCATCGTTGATTTGAGACGGTTTGAGGCAGAAGCTGGACTTTTATGTGTACCGCGGTTCCTGATTTTGATAATACCTGTTCTACCAAGACACTGAATTCAATTTGGTTTTGTTGCTGTACAGCAATCGCCCTTCTATCAATCGTTTGAGAACTCTACTTTCGTTATCAATCCGCCCGAGGAAATTAATGTAGATCATCACTCTTTGTCAGGTCAGTATCTGCATCTCCATAGTACAGTTGAGATTACCATTTTGATATGCTTCGACCCAAGTCGCCTTCATACAAAAAGACGCCCAAGATTGACGCTGACCAAAACGTCATCCTTCGCGTATACGAGAGTGCTAGAGCTGATAACCTAACACAACGCAACGGCAGGAGATTTACAACACGGATTGTGGTTCTGTTACAATTTGGGTACTTCCATAACATAGCTTTGAAAACCTTCGACGGCGTCGGGTTTCGTCAATCGTTACCAAAATACTGTGCCAAACCCTGACCCAGACGCGTTGGAAAGTTGAGAAAGCCCAGTGACTGAGGAAAGTAACCCAAGTACAAATGCATAGATGGGGAAAGTTCAAGACCTGTGCAAGCCTCAATGCCATATATTCGAGTACCTGACAGTGTGCTTGAGACCGTCTGGCGAGGGCTCGCGATATTACACTAATAAGGCTACAATGCAGCGAATGCGATGGCTGGCCCGGGCGAGGCCAAGCACCGTACCCCTCGCATCTTCTCAAACGTCATCACGAAGAACTCCAACAAACGCAGTTCTGTCTGACTGAGTCTATATCGGATCAGTAGAGTATATAAGATGAGAACTACTAAAATTATGTGACACTTGAACTTTTTCGACGAAGGGCCAGATGCAAGTCTACCCGATGCGCGTTCGTCACATGTGGCTTGGGCTTTCTTCGTCGCAATTTTTGCCCTCATGCTACAGGTTACTTATCCCTTGCAGGGTCTAAGAGGTTTGGACGAATTTTTGTTGGGATGTTTGGACCCGTCACGCGCGCCTTGATATGGCAAGTGGTACAGCTTTGACGCGGGGTATGCAGTTTTGCAGCAACATTCATCGGAGGAGAATACGGAACCCGATTACGACATCATAAAAACCCCTAATAGGCATTCTTTAATCGGATTCTCACTTCTACGCGGGGAAGGACACATAGAATGCAGAAGCACGCTTGTGTTAAGGCTTCCAGGGCATCATTTTCGGATAGCAGCCCGATTTGAGGCCTGTGTCGTGGGACAGCCACAGACAGAGCTGGAGCCCCTTAAAGCGATCCTACCGAAACTTGATTCAATCTCTTCGGCCATGTGCTGACGGTGTGAGCAATGCCGTTCTTTTTGCACGTGTAGGTTTTGCACGACATGGCGTGCCGGAGGGTCAGAGCTCGATCTCGTTGACGGACCCTGGGCTTAATCAGCTGGCGCAAGACGAAGTAAGTTTAAAGGTTCTGTTTTACCGTGAAAACTTTGGCTCTCACTGCCGATGCTTTTGAGGAATAGCCGACACTTCGCATAAACTTTACGCTCTGTCATAAAGCCCCAGCTGGTCCGGGTCGCTTTTCCGCATCTGCCTCATGTTGCAAGAAATCGTTCAATCTTTGGCCACAAGTTCTCAATGTTGTACATGCAAAACACACACAAGGCACCGAGCGACCTTGCTATACCATCTTGCGGAGATTGGCAGCTTGAAACAAGGGACACTGGTTCTGCGAGGGCCTCAAGGGCTGGCTAGTATCGACTCCGTCGTGCCAAACAAACCTGTGGCCCCGATGCCACCAAATGCAACCTCGATACGGGATTCCTTGTTCACTGCAGGCTTAAGCCAGATGGCTATCGAGCTGCCAGCATGTGTTGTATGATATACTGTTCCTTGAAGCATTGCGAGATTCTGACTGGCCTCTTTGGCCTTGTAGACTCTTTGTACGATGACGGAAATACCAAACTCAATCTGTCACCCGAAAGATTCAAGCTGCATCTGCACAGACAAGAGCCTCAACGCAGCCATGAATGTATGCTTGGCAGCTAACTGCACCATTATTGAGTCTCTTCGTATGTGGAAACTACCCTCTTGCGAGCGGCCCATTCCGATTAACGATTCTTCATCCGCAGAAGCCCAGAAGTATCACACCCTATCCTGTGGTGAACCAATAAGATACAATCGTATCCTGATTCCGATCACCTGGTCCATTTTTACGGTCACTCTCATAACCGTGCTAGCCCGACTCCTTGCGAAGACTCCTCTAATAAGTCCGGCATTCACTCTCTCTTGGGATGATTGTTGCATCATTACATGCCTGGTATTTTCAAGATTCCGCAAGACCTCGTCTTGTTCGTTTACATACTGATGTGTTTCCAAGGCAGCTCTTGTAGCCGTCAACACCATCACGCAAGCCGGTAAGTGTAAACAAGAGTTTTTGAGTTTAGTGGGCAATGTGACTAATGAGCAAACAGCAGTTGACGTGGGCCTGGGCCAGGACATCTGGATGCTATCCCCTGATGACATAACCCAGATTTTGTTCGTTGGTCAACCCTCGTTGGCTTGCAAGTCTCATGTTACGCTAACTACTCATAGGCCTTTTTCATGGGTGAGATTTTATACGCCTTCGTGATTTGTGCAACCAAGATATCCATCATACTTTTTTACTTCCGTATTTTCCGGGAGCCATGGTTCCGAAAAGCGTGCTTTGTGATTCTCGTTATCACAGTAATGTTTGGTGTCTGGCACGTTCTGCAGATTGTTTTTGTAAGCAGGCCAGTTAGTTACAACTGGACGTTCTGGGACGGCCAGCATAAGGGCAAAGTAAGTATCCAAACATCATGTGAAGCCCTCCTCTACTCTGCGATGTCATGAAAGCTGACTTGCCAAAAGCGCGGAAATGTCCAGGCTTTCTCTCTTATCAATGGTGGCATCAACATTGCGCTGGACCTGACTCTTTTCACTCTCCCTGTCACGCAATTGTAAGCCGTTCGTCGGAACTTTTGAAGTTAACTATTACGTTAACACAGCCTCCGTAGTGTTACTATGTCTTGGAGAATGAAAACGAAAATCGGCACAAGCCTTATTTTTCTGGTCGGCCTGGTGTAAGTCTAGACCACCGTGTGGGTCTCGGAGCCCACACCATTAGGTCAAGGCTAATATGACTAGAGTGACAGTGGCTAGCTGTGTTCGCCTCCAAACCCTCATGATGTTTGGCAGTACCAAGAACCCAACATGTGAGTGGCTTCTCGAAATGATTTACTTTAACACCAATGGCCTAAATTGCTGAGTTACCTTTCGTTGCAGTCGACCTCGTCGGTCTGTCAGCGTGGTCCTTGATTGAATTGCACCTAAGCGTGATCTACACATGTATTCCAGGACTGATGTCCCTGGTCCGCCGAGCATCACCATGTCTTCGTCGTCGAAGTCCAAATATTGGTCAAGCTGGAAATCAACCTCGGACTGGCAGATCACTTCCGCGTGCGCTTGATTATATCATGTCGGTGATGACGGTAACGGCCCCCCCAGACAACCATTCCTTGGTGGACAATACGGAGCTGGAACGAAACGCAAATGGCCATGGAAGACAGCTTACAGCATCTGGGCGAGAAACGATTAACAGCCGCAGTTGTCGGACAGCTATCTTTGCCCAACAGAAACGACAAACTGACGATCTGCCAGTGGCTCCAAAAGATGCCGAGGCAGCACAGTAAAATGCTCGAAACGGCTTAGATTATGGTACAAAATATAACACCTTCTATATAACCAGACAACTATCACATCCCTCAATGCGAGCGACGAATAGGTTGTCGCTGTGGCTGTGGCTCAATTTCATATGATTAGGGAGTCCTCAAAGCAATCAATCAGCTCTTACTATACACAACCTTCCTAGTTCTTATTTGAATAAAATTGTTGCCGGGAGCCGAAACATGATGGTTCAGTAACATTTGTTCATGAGTAACAAGCTTTGTTGACGCTTAGCCGTCACTGATACCAGTATTCAGAGGTTCCTGTCCCGTCAGGCAAGTAGCTCCGATGCACCCTGACAAGAAATAATCGAAGCCTGTTGCAGAGATCCGTCAACTAAATCCCCAAATTATCTCTTCGTAAGTTCCCTTACCATGATCAAAATCAATTGTCTCGTTCAGTACCATTTGCGCATCAAAATTGGTTCCTTCGCCTGCCTTCTCAATACCGGGTCGACACCTGTCATTCGTTGCACTGTGCGCCTCTGAAACCGCATTTACGTTTTCGAAGGAAAGATTGGTATCGAACCTCGGTCCACCAGCTCGTGCGAGAACGAGACTCACTGCTTGTGCTGCCTTCTTGGCATCTCGAGAGCAGTCTCCTTTTCTCACCCAGATGCTTCGGGCTGTCCTCAATACTGATATGATCTCCTCTCGACGACCAAGAGTCTGTTCTCGATTTACCAAGGAGCAAAGAATCATGGTCGCCGTCAAAAAATTATGGTTCATGATTGACCCTACCCTCCAGTGCATCATGTAAAGCTGACCACCAGCGCATGTCTCCTCGTCGAGCACTTGCTGTATGTGCAAAGTGCCTAAGGAAGCATCTAGGCATGCGGCGAGTGAGTATGAGGGGTAATCTTGGGCTGGGGATGCCAACTGAGCAAAGATAAACCGTCTGTGAAGCATGATCTGCCCTTTATAGAACATGTGGCCCAGGAAGAGACGCGCCATGATGGTCTGAGGTGAGTCGGTGACACTAGACGCCATGGATTTCATTTTAAACAGGGGAGGCAGACTCATTGCGGCTTTGTGTAGGATGCCGTCGACGCGCATAACTTCGGCGTAGCTGCATGGGTTGAGTGAGGCGGTCAAATCCGATATTGTCCCAAGAGCAATGAGAATCCTTTGTCGTGCAATGATTCCCAAAGAGGTTGTATACTCCGTCTCCGGTCGTGAGGGAGGAAGCTCCGATATGTCTCCGTCGAGGTCTTCATCATTCAGGTTTCCGGGTTCCGCCGTATCAAACTCGCCGTCTCTAACCATGCGCGGCATGCCCATCTGACCTGATATCAGAATGTCCCCTAGCAGCACAGTAGCCCACACCCTACGTCTCATTTCTCCTTGCAACGGAGTGATTTCAGGGAAATGCTTAGGATCCCTGTGATAGCCCATACGTTTGGCCAAGTTCACTTCTAGACCGAGGAGAAACCATACGTCCTTTTCTGCATCGTCGTGAAGACGGAACTCAATGTAAACGTAGTTCATAAATGTCTCGAGCGCATGCTGGCCACCTTGAGTGTATTCTCCCATCATGAGGCACTGAACCAGCTTTTCTCGATACAAATCGATCTGAATTTGTTGCTGCCCCTTTTCGGATACGTAGGTGGCCGGATCTGAGGCGATGGCAGCTAGACATATCATGCTGTAAAGAAGACCAACCCACATGATGGGAACCCCCTCGGAACAAGACCAGAATGCTTCATACTGATTTTGTTAGCAGCGATACGTCGCAAGTGTGAGTGAAAATACCCACATCTTGCAGAAAGGTAGGGCCATGGACAGATGCTATGACAATTTAGCGAGGTACAGGAAGGGCTATAGAAGAGTTGACTAACATGAAGCCACAAGATCAAGCCGGTTAAAGTAGCGAGCGATATAGCGGTCGACTACAGCTTTCGGCGGGAGGGCAGAGAGAATTTCAGCTTTTGAAGTTGCCGGGCGGCATCCATACAAGAGCAATGCACGCCGGCTTCGATATTGCTGAGTTTGTTTTCCATCGTCGAAGAAACCATTGCCCAATGTCGGATTAGGGCGCTCAATAAGCTTCAACTGCTTCTCTCGATCGAAGTGGTCCTTCAGGTCGGCAATACTGTCCATAATTGCAGCCCAGTGATCACTACCGACGTACTGGTGCTCTGAAGCATTGAAGCGCATGCTCCCAGTTTCCGATCGATCGTCGAATGGCGTGTCCGATGTGGCGGGTCCGTCGATGCTTGCATCATCTACTGTAAAACTTTTGGATCGGTTCGATGATGAATTCAAGGTCATCACGAGACGTTCGAGATTTACTAATCGATCTTGAAGTGATGGCGAATTGCCTTCCGTTGGCCTTTGCATCGGTTTGGTAGTATGGTCCTCGGGGTAGACGCAAGCATGACCTCGCAGTGCGCAGTTCGAACATGGCTGTTGACGATCACATCGTGTCCTTGGGAGCGGGCTTTAGTACAGATGCTTTGACAAGTTGCACCAATGGGATTTGGGACTTACTTGCGGCGTCGACAAATATTGCAGGAAAGCTGTGGTTTGTCACGGCGCCGGCTGGCGCTGAGCCGCGAGCTTGGCATGCCACCTTCGCTTAGGGGGGAAGATCTGGCTGTAAGAGGCGTTGGCTGAGCCATTGTGAATACGTAGGCGATGTTGAGACTTTGCTTTTTCAACTTGTTGTGCTCCCTATTCACGGTTGACGCAGGTTAATGTGCTTGAACACAGAGTCGTGCAATCCGCATCGGCCGCGTGGCCACCAGTCTACTCGCAAATAACGATTTCCTGGCGCCGAGTGTTGTTCCACAGTCAGGTTCTTAAAGTAGGAAATTTTCTCACAATTACCGCGCGGCCTCGTTTTTGAATATTTGTGACGACGAGGCGAAGAGCAAAGTGAGTAAGCACTAGTGCAGCCCCCTTGGCTACCGACCTGGAATTAAGGCTCTATCCTCCGATCATCCGGCCGATCCTCCGTCGCCCCACTTAAGGGTGTAGATACATGGCTAGCTGAAGCTGCCAACGCTGTTTTGTACGATCCGATATCCTCAATGTCTCCTGTACACTTTCCATCTTTCGTTGCGATGTTGTACTGGAACTCAGGTGTTGCCAGATTCTTTGATTTGAGGTCTCCTGAAGGATTGGTCAAAACTGTAAGAGCAGACTACTAACTCACCCGCACTGGTTTGAACAGAGTAGTCTGCTGAGTATTGTTTGCAACAATACATCATTCAATAGCCGTTGAGAACATAGCAAAGAAGTTTTGCATTACCCCGACTGGCGTGTGCAACTTCGGAATCTTGCCCATCTATAAATTAGCGAAGTCTCGATGGGTAAATCACTTTGCGTAGGACTCGTATGATCAACTTGGGAGATGACAAAAGCCAAACCAATTCAGAGTGTGTCCGAATCGGGCATGTTAACCCTCTTGTGCGGCAAACCATTCTGTGGTATGTAATATGTTGGTTAGAGATGCGCTTTTGTGCGTCGTTCCAGGCTCCAGTTATGCTTCGTGGCTAGAGACAAAGAATCCAAAATACTAGCGAAAACTGCAAAAATATGATGATGCGGCCAGTGTGGATTGAACACACGACCTTCAGATTAAGCGATTGAAGTTGACTTCAGTCTGACGCTCTCCCAACTGAGCTATGTCCGCCACGATCTTTTAGAAGTTGACGTTCAGCCATCTTGTTGCCGCAATATGTAGAGCCTTGGAGAACCTGATTCTCTGTCATCCATCGACAATTGCACTGAATGTTGGTTCCCAATGGTTTTACCCCTAGGCCTGATTATAGTGGCTTCACTCGTCCGTGTAAACCACCAATTCAAAAGGCACATGGCTGCATACAAACTAATCTGGAACACACCACGTCAGTTGACTTGTGGTTCAAGTGCTAGAGGCGTTAGCCAGAAGAAAATTAGTCCACGGTCAGCATATGGATGTTCCGATGTTTCAATCGGTCAATGCTGAACATAGCCACCTCCCACTTTCCGATCATCTCACAATCCAAGAGCAAAGACTGAGGCAAAGAGTGTGTGTATTTGCGAATATATGAATAGTCCACTTGTTGCAGCAACTTGGAAAGGTTGCCATGTCCAACTGACTATCCAAAACCATGAAACAGCAGCAATGCTGATTTCAGACTTGCTGCAAGGACGGGAAAGATATCCTGAGCTCCTCTATTCAACAATCTATGGCGAACTTTACGCAACAGCGTCCAGGGCGGCTTCGAGCTCGGCAAATTGCGCGGGTGTAAGGCCAGTGTAAGTGAGGCAATCGGAGCCACAAGGGAGAGCGAAGGGGCCAGTGCCATCTCCGACGAGGACGTTGGCGAGGTTCATGCAGGTGGCCGGAACGCCACTGAACTGAATGGCTGCGAAGAAAAAGTCAGTTGATCAAGACTTTTAAATCGTATAATTACAGATGGGCATCAGAAACGATCAGAACTTACCGTCTGCAGCGGGAGAGGAGGCAGTAATGGTGAGGCCAGCGATATCGGTCTTGCAGCGCTCGAACTCGAACTCAGGAACGCCAGGGGGAGGGCTCTGACGCTTGTTGAAGACGGGGGCAACACCGTCACGCTTGGAAAAGACCTCCTTGAAGAGGTCGGCTATGCCAAGGCCGAAGAACTCGAAGGCAAGGCTCGCACCGCGTCCAATATCGGCTTGGGCGGGCTGAACAGCCATGAGAGCGATGGGGGCGAGAACAGCAACGGCCTTCATTTTGGTGATGTGAAAGGGTCTAAGTAAAGGTTGGGTTGATAGAGGGTATTGGGTGTCCTTGAAGATTGAGTTGACTGTCTTTTGCTGATGCTGGAAAAGAAACCGAGGAAACAAAGGAGTTTCCAGGCCATTTATAGATTTTTACAACATAACTCACTGTCGTAGAGAAACACTATCATGCCTACTCTCACAGCGCGAGCTGAAGAGGCATGCTTGTCGGTCCCAGATCTCGATGTTGACCCACTCGCAAACTCGCCCTGATGGCAGGATGAGGAAGCCTGTGCTAGATGGATCCGGGCACAAACATCGTCAGTCACTCGCAAAGTTGCCTGGCACTCACTAAGTCTGATTGATAACGTCAGCCAAGCTTAAGCAACTTGGTTTTGAGATATTTAATTACAGAATGTTTTCTTTTTTGCCAGATGTATCGTAACAAAATCCGCCCAAGTAACTTGGCTACGTCTTAGAACTCCATTTTCACGTTACATTGAATCCTTTGCAAACCGGCCAAGCATTGTGCGTGCAGTCTCCACCTTTATTCTCTTGAAGTAGTCAAGAGTTGGTAGGTTGGAGATGCAAGGGATCATTATCCCGTCTGCGCCGCACCGAATAGGGAGATAAAACTCGAGGGACGGCGCTGCCAAGCCGTTGACGCCGGCTGTGGCGCCGAAGGACCATCTGTATCAAGGATCAATTCGCGAAATGCCGGTTGCCCAGCTTCCTTCATTATTGGGCTGGTTGACTAGAACCATTTGAGATAGGAATAGTCGAACTCATACCATTCCTTATGAGAATCTGCCTGCTCGAGTTCTTCTCTATGTGACTTGGGCAACACCAGATGAACTACACAGGCCACAAATGAATTGAGAACCTGGAATCTCTTTGGTGCAGCGGTCTATGTACATGCTTATTAAGCCTACCAGTTGTTCCATTCATGCCTTCTCCACAGCAGTACATCTGGAGCGTGTTGCGATATTGAAACTAACTGAACCACCAATATATAGCAGCCGGCTTGTCACTGATTCGACGTCTTTGTCAGTAGCTGTGCAGCCAGGTTGCAGCACCATGCGTACCCTTGAGGGACGAAGCAGGGATGCTTCACGTAATCATGATTGAAAAGGTTCGCTGCTTGCGGGGTGGTGGGTGAATAGTGCCAAGATCGCGTGCATAGCCGACGGCTCCATGCCATGCGATATGGCCTGTAAACAGTAAAGGGGAATTCAGTCCCCTTGTTTATGACAAAAGAAGTGGACTGTAGCAAACTATACCCCTTTCGCCGGGAAAGAACCTCGGTTGTTCCTAATGCGGTACATTGGTATCCGAGTTTACCGCGCCAAGGCTTTCAAAAACTGCCTATGCAAGACTCGCATGCTCACTGTCCGTAAAAATATAGGTCAATCAAGAAACGTGAAATGGTGTTGTTGGGTTCCCCACAAGAAGGATCGTACTAGGCAACATTCCGTAAGCCGCAGGATTGGTATTCCCACTTTTATAGAAAACATTTCACATCGAGGCCTAACACAGAGTCCACAGTCAGTAAAGTGTTGGTGTCCTTTAGTTTCATAGTGATTGTTCCTCTCATGGGCTTCTGCTGGCAATCTGGATTGAAAGAGCGTTTATAATCCATGTTCAATTTGAGACTTGGAAGACAAGTCCTTTAACATAGGGTTTAAAATATCATTTGAACCGCCAATCGGTGATGACTCGCTTACGGCGAGTACACTGAAGATCTGTGAGTATAGACAACGCCTACGCCATTGTCAACTGGTTTGTAAGACGCTGAACAGACATGCAATACTTACATTCAAACATATCCTGTCGGACCCGCCATCCTCCGGACCTGACATGTACGTCATGTTGCTGTTGTCTCTAATCATCGACTCGGCGCAAGGCAGCAATGGGGCTTTGGCAATAACTGCCTGATATGATCCATGGAAATTGGAAATCCGGTCAAAAAGATCCAGAAGTATAAGGACTTTTGTCCAGCGCTTAGCTCAGAAAGTCTTCTTGCAGCCTTCCAGACAGGTACGAACACTGAGAAGTGGAACCCCACCACCCTAGCAGGGATTCCAAAGTTCATCCTTCATAAACTGGAGACGGAATCCTTCACTAAACTCGCCAAACAATTACGCCAATGCACCACGCTGGAAACTTTATTGTCTTGGCTCGGGAACTATGGATTTGTTTCCGCTCATGATCGGCGATCGCTCTCAGCCGCCACATCGCACATGCATTAGGCCGCAAACATTCCGAGCGGACAGCCTCTTGAGAAAAGGCTCGGTGATATTCCGAGTAGCATTCCTTTAATGGTTCGCGAACTGTGAAGGAAGCTCGGCGGCATCAGTGACGTCAGCCAAGTTTCCACGGGACTTCGACAAGAAGACCTTACTTAGCAAGCCGGTGGATAGTGTTGATATGCATACGACTGTCCGGCTTTTCTCGTCGGCAAAGCTCCCTTCTTGCTTGCAACTCGTCGATTCCAGCTCGGTTTTTCTGTACTGTCCG
Organism: Colletotrichum coccodes; assembly: GCA_020466075.1. NCBI lineage: Eukaryota > Fungi > Ascomycota > Sordariomycetes > Glomerellales > Glomerellaceae > Colletotrichum > Colletotrichum coccodes. The sequence goes on from JAIMZG010001155.1 coordinate 23,590, forward strand.
GTTTGAAATCATGGCGTCTGGTATAATCAAAACTATCCAGAACACAAATGTTACCGACTTTTTCAATGGCATTGTTCCCGTGGCCTGGTTCCTCACTTCTCTGCCGGCTTTTGCTGTTACTGTTCATCAAGTCCCAGGCCCCAGAAGATGGCTTCTTCTGCCTCTGAACATTGTTGGACCAACATTCTGCTTTTTGGAAGCAAAGAGACTCATGGCTGGCATTGATTGGCTCTGGGCCTTCACATCCATCACCTACATTTTCCACATCACCTCAGGGCTCTACCTCGAAGATTGGAGACTTCCACTCTCCCAGTGGAACTCAAAAGATACCTTGAAAGACAAAGTCCTGTTGACGGTTAAAACATGGAACAACCCACGACGGCTCCCCATACGGTTACCCAAACCGCGATGCCTCGTCACCCAAAAACACCGAGCGTTTTTCGCCGTCAACAAGGTTGCCACTGTTGCTTTGCATTGGGTGGCGTATCTGGCAGTCGACTTGGGAACCCTATACGCAATCCGACCACTTCCTCGAGACTTTGCATCGCCAAGCTACTTCCACTTCGCCTTCGACCGCGCCGCAGTCCTCCGATTATTTTATTGCATTCAATGGGCTTGGCTCACCTACTTCATCCTTACCGTGGCCAACGCCGTCTGCGCGATAATCTTCGTCTGTCTGTTTCAGGTCGATGCACCAGACGAATGGCCGCCCTTGTGGGGCAGCCCCCTCCAAGTACATAGCCTTCGCAGCTTCTGGAGCACCTTCTGGCACAAGATCGGAAGCCCATCGCAGTTGAACTTCGGAAGGTTCGTCTCATACGAAATCTTCGGTTTTGAACCCGGCAGCACTTCTGACAAGGTTTTCCTGGCTTTTTTTGTCTTCATGGTTTCGGGATCAACGCATGCTTTGACTAATTGGCTGTCGCGGGATACGGCTCCCATCGAGGGGCTTTTCGGAGACATGTGGTTCTTGTTCCTCAACTTCATGGCCGGTCTATTCGAATTCTACGTCGAGCGGAGGCTCTGTTCCAGGCATGTTGCAGAGGCCCGGACGAAGAACGAGGGCAAAGAAAAAGGTCACAGGAGGGTGACCAGGCGAATTTCACCGTTACGCAGAGCCTTGGGAATATTCTGGGTCTTCCTGTTCTTCTACTGCACTGTCCCACCATTTCAATACCCCTACATCGAGAGTGACCTGAGACGACGATTCTTCCCTTTCAAGGTGAAGCTCCAGCTACACTCACCACAAGCATCGTCTCTATGATGGAATCAAAGCTAGCTTATTAAACACATGACCATACAAACAGCCAATCATCCGCCCATGAGGCTATGCACTTCTATGCCAAACCACAATTCCCATCTCATTCGATGTAGCCAAGCCTACGCAAAGCCGCCTGCTCAAGCTCTGCATTGTCAGCCGCGGTGAAATGCTCAACATTTCCAGCGTTCGCCTTTTTGACGTATCCCTTCTCCAAGATATCATAGTATTCCAATCTTTCTCTCTCAAGCCAAAGCTTTTGGACCATGTTACCCACATTCAGCTTGTTGCTTTCTTTCCTGAACACGTCGGTGAGAATCATAGCACGAATCAGCTTCGAATAAATGGGACGAGCCCCAGGGGACTTTTCGGAGATGATCCGTCTAGCACATTGCCTAAACAAAGTATACCAGGACCATGATTGATTCCGTAGGCCTAGACATGTGTCCTTGTGGCCAACTTCGAAGACGAAGGGGAAGAACCCGGCCATTTCCCAGCCAATGATAGCAACCACTTCATACGCAGCCCTGTTTTCGTCATTGGTGACAGGTCGAACGAGAATATTTCGAGGCTCCAGGTCGTTGTGACACAAGACCGAGATTTCCGCCAGCAAATCAAGGTCCGTTTGGGCGAAGCCGAACCCTTCAATCTGTGGAGACTGCATTTGAATGGCTATGCCCCCATCTGGCCTTTGATTGATGCTGTATCTGGCCTTTCCAGGCTTCAGCGTAGTCATTAAGAACGACCCGAAATCGTGGAAGTAGCCATACGAGGGACCACCCGCACGAATAGGGGCCTCGATATTGGTTGTCTCAAAAGGGGTATCTCGCAAAATCTGGTTGGCTTTTTCACTGAGGTTTCCCAAGGAGATATCATGCAACTGGGACATCAGGGAGACGACTTGTTTCGTCATGAAGTATTGCGAGAACGTGTCAAGACCATCCCATACTGAATCTAGCGTGCAAGCATTTATGTAGAACTGAGAGAGCATGTACGAGACTTGGGTTCCGTTCTCAGTCTGGGTGTGTCCAGCACCCCAGACTTTTGGTACCAGATGCGGGAGTCGGAGGTGAGCGAGTTTCTGTAAAGCGGCCGTCGCGAAGAGGGAGTTGCCGTCTCGCCGCTTCTCGATACGGACGAGGAGGTGATTTGGGAGGCCGCGAGGGGACTGATCTTCCTCGAAATAGGTTACAAAAGTACAGGTGTCGATGTTGCTCGAAATGATGCGGTATTTGCAAATTGTGATGTCGTTAAGTTCGGGGATCCGAGAAAGAACCGTCAAGTCAGGGACAAGGCAGTTTTGAGCAGCCTCAGGCATACTGCAGGGTAATTCGTGATGCTTGATCTGTTTCGTGAATGTGAACTGCGCGTCAGGGCCTTTTATAACAATTGTATGTGAGAATCGTATGTCCGAGCTGGATGTGGAGGTGTTCTGTTTGTTGAGATATGAGATTGGGTCTCAAGTAGCATTTTAAGATCAGGATCACGCAACACATATAGACCAGAACAGTTTCCAGTCATATCAGCGATTAATTAGCGTGACACTGTAAGTTTTGGGTCTTGTTTTTCGGTACAAAGTACATTGGCAGCAATCAAAAGTTATTATTATAATACATGTCTTTGAGGCTGAACCAGTGACAGCAAAATATTCATCAGCTGAGTGACAAAAGTAAATCTCATGGAGAACAAAGACTCTGGCCAGTTTTCAGTTCCCTAACTCGCTGAGTAGCCCTTTGTAATGAAGTTGATGTTCCAAGGGGAATCCGTAAACACTGTTGACCTATGACATTGTCTTGCCTCTCGTTGGAGCGTGCTTGTTTTGATAAACAAAAAGGCTTCGTAGGCTGAACTAAGCGACAACAGAATTGTTGCAATTTTGCTTCGACACAATACTGATACACATCAGTTGAAAAGGCGGCAGGATTGGTGGTTGCCGAGGTCCTGGGACCTCCTCCCAAATTTGAACTCCGGCGTGGCGTTCATCAAAACAGAGCCACCCACTCAAACGGGTTGGTTTACGACAAACGGCTCGGAGAAAAAACGATATTCTCCTGCCTTCTATTGTTAGCCAGCAAAAATGGCTTCCTCCCTCGAAAAACTACGCTGATCTGGTCGACACGGAACCAGCCCTTTCGCGGAATAAGTTTTTGCGACATGGTTAAACAGACCAATGGCGCTTGCACCCCTTCACCGAGAGGTTGAATTCGGTGAGTCTTTAGCGGGCCAGCCTCACCGAAAGCCCCACCGTAGTCCCCACCAAACAGCTTCCTCACTGACCTCCCGCTCCCAATTCACTTCACCTTGCTTCAGCACTCATCCGCCTCACCGTTGCATTTCATCTGGCCCATCGCAGACGCAAGACACCAAAATGGACACATCACGAGACTCATCGAACCTGCTCGACACGCACAACCGACTCATCGCGGACGTCCTCTCGCGCTTCCGCATGCTGACGATGCTCGCGACGATCCAAGCCGAGGGCGAGCGCAAGAACGCCGAGCCGCAGACCGTCGCCGTGACGGGCATGTCGATGCAAATGGAGTTTGAGGGATTAGTGCGTCAATCTCCTCAGTTGTTGCGCGTTTGAAGTTGATCTATGCTGACATGCCGTCCCAGCACACATCGATCAAGGACCTCCTCGCCCTCAGTCGCCGCCTGAAGGAGCTCTGGCTCTTCGGCAAGCTGGGCCAAGGCGAAGGCGACGCGCGCATCCAGGCCGACAAGCTGCAAGCAGACGTCGTGCGCTGTGCTGAGCTGCTCAACGCCATCCAGGAGACGCGGTACGCCGGGCTTGCGACCGCTGCGGGTGGGAAGTGGGCGCCGATGGGACGGCCGGATGCCGCCTCTGCCGCCGAGGGCGGCGCGGCGGCTGCCCCTGCGCCGACTAACCCGGCGGCATCAAATGGCGCGGGCAACGGGGCTGGCGCTGCATGAGAACCCGTTCGCATTGGGCACGGAGAGGTTTGAGGAGGTTCTAGGCACTGCGACCTTGCATTTGTTGGCGTTGGGGATGGTTTAGAGATTATGTGGTCTCACATGACTTCACGCAGATACCCGCACACAGAGGACGGAAAAGAATCTTTATGCGATTTAATCCTTTGCATCGCAAGCATCGTCAATTCCGCACTGGATGACGCACATTTCTACATCATGCGCATCTATATTGTGTGCACGCCCGCCACTGGACGTTCAACGGGTATTTAACCGTCACCGTTCTCGGGATCCTCGTCCTCGTCGCCAATCTCCGCTTCAAGCGTCTTAGCCCCCTTCTCGCCCTTGGCAGTGCGGATCGCGCCAGCGTCAATGCCACCAGCAGTCAGCCACAGGAAGTAGTCGGACTTGAAGTTGTCCACCTGCTGGAAGAAGATGTGAAAACTGCCAAACAGTCAGTAAATATGCCGTGGGGAGCCGGCGTTGCATCGGTAACTCACGTGTTCTCCTGCTCTTCCACCTCGAAGATGCGCTGGTAAATCTGTTTGTCCTTGAATGCCTGCAGCTTGTCGTCGTACTTGGAAAAGTCAATCGTCTCCTTGCCAAAGTTGTCCTTGGCCCTGCGGTTGTACGCGTCAAACACGGGCCGCTCCAGAAGCAGGCCCAGGCCGGGCGCCTTGGGGATGGCGATCCTCGTCGGGCCGTAGCTCTGCTTGATGCGCTCCAGCGGCGTCGCGCAACGCACCACAAGGGAGGCCATGCCGACCATCTTGCGGATCTGGTGCATCATGAAGCTCTGGCCGTGGACCTTGAGGGAGACCCATTCGGTGTCGCGGATCTGAATCGGGTCCATGTTAACCTTGAAGGACTTGATGTGGCGCTTGGCCGAGGGGTCCTTGAAGTTCTTCTGGACGGTGTAGTTGTGGAAGTTGATGGTACCGCAGTACTCGTTCAGCGCCGTCTGGAGCTGATTCAAGCGCTCGGGGGTGACGCGGTACCGTCTCTTGGCGGCGATATAGGCCGCCTTAATATCGCGTAGGGCGAAGTCGAGGGGCGTGAGATCGCGGTTCCTGGGCTTGACGCTTCCCTCAGGCACCGCGGCCGGGACATGCTCTTCCGTGGCGGACTCGCTAGTCGCGGCGGCGGGCTCGTCGGTCTTCTCTGCGGTCTTGGTCTCGGCCGCGGGCTTAGACTCCTCCGCCTCGCCAGCGGTCGTGTCTTCGTCGGCATGTATCCTCTCCATGACCTTGGCCTTGGTCTCGGGATCGAGCTTCTCAAGAATGGGCTTGATGTCCTTCTCGTCAACCTCCCTCCAGTAGCCTTCAATATCAGCCAGCTTCTTCTGGAACTCTTCATAGTATCCCTTCTCTTTCGCGACCTCAACCAGCTGTTTCCACAGCCAGCTGTCGGGGTGAGGGGGCAGCAGGCAGTATGTCGGCAAAAGATACTCATACCATCTCGAGTCGCAAGTCTGGTAACAGCTGAAGGAGTTGTTGGTACGCTGGATGCCCCAGACGCGAATTTGATCGGGCAGACTGGCGTTGATCTTCTCCACAATGTCCTCGTCCTCGATGATGAGCTTCAAGCTGATGACATTGCCAGCAGCGTGGACGCCCTTGTCGGTTCTCGCGCATCGCACCAGACTCGACTTCTTGTGATCGTCGGCATTGGCCTTGGAGATGGCACCCGCGGCAACAAAGGCCTTGAAGAGGTCTCCCTCGATCGTCTTCTCCTCGTTGTTGATCTGCATGCCCTTGTAGCCCGTGCCAGAGTATCCAACCATGACAGCAACCTTGCGTTTAGGTCGGCGACCTTCGGCCGCAATCTCCTCGGCGCTGAATGGGCTCGGAACGGCCTCGGCGTTGCCATCCTTGTCTACCTTCCTACGCTTGAATTCTTGGTATTCGGCGTTTCGTCCGCGCTTGTCAGTGGCCTCGCGGCTGTTACCTGGTTAGAAATCGTTGGCGCGAGTGCGAACAAAACAGCCAATTGGCAAAGGTATAGACAGGTCTTACCTCCATGCGGAGCGTCCGACGTCGTGCTTGCGCTTGGGTCCGCGAGATTTGCCATTGCGTTTCTCTTCGCGTCCGCCCTTCTGTCCACCCACCGTAGCAGAATCGGGCTGGGTTGCGCTCTCGGCGCGGGACTCTGATGGAAATGTCGGCTTGTCGCCGGTCGGGAGATCAGCAGGCTGCCTCGCGGGAGGAGCGCTGCCGGTCGGTTGAGGGGGAGTATTTGTCGCCATATCCGGATCGAATTGACGGACGTTCTCATGGTCCGTACAGTGGAGGTGGAGTTTTCGCGCCCGCCTGCCGCAGATGGTTTTTTTGTCAAGAAATTTTCCTGCAAGCTGCAAGGCTGCGGGACGCGGCGCGGAGGTGTGGGGCTTCTCGGCTGAACACCGGTTGGCGAGATATCCGGGGGCCGTTATGCGCTAGCTCATATCCGGCTTAGGTGTCCTCGTCTATCCCTGCCCCTCAGCTCTCTCCCTCCAAGCTCTCACTAACAGCTGGGCATCCACCATTAGCCGGAATACTGCCTGCCAAACCATCTTATGGTCGCACCTTTTCCATCTTCTTTTTCTCAAGACTGGACATTGGTCGCAGATGCCCTGCTACTTATGGGATACCTGACCAGACTTGAAATCTTTGACTTACTACCGATCCAGCGATCACTTTGCCTTCGCTCTCCGCGTGTGCTTGGACGTAAAGTTGACTAGCGGCGACTCTCAAGTGGATCCTCGATCGGATACTGATGAACGCGATTGGCTTTCATTGGAACCCTGCCGATTAATACGGCAACAGTACGGGAGACTGATACCGAGTTGACGTCTCCCCAACTTTTATCATCCCACAACTGGCTCTGCCCAAACAAACTTTTCTCTTTCCGATCATGCGAAGAGACCCGACGCTTCGTTGCGTTTCCTCCAGTTACTGCTGCGACGAAAACATTGGCATCCCCAAGACAACCGAGCCTGACCGTTGTCCTCGGATCGGACCCGGTCCGTCCCTTTCTACGATGCCGAAGCATCGAAAGTCCCGTCTCGGATGCAAAGAATGCAAAGAACGCAAAGTTAAATGCGATGAGGCGCGACCGATCTGCATCAGGTGCCGAGGTGCCCGACGGCCCTGCTCATATCGAACGCTTGTTACCACTCTGCCAACGCCAACCTCACAAGCATCGTCATTACCCTCTACCACGCCTGTTCCGAGTCCTCACCCTGGCGTTTCCCCAGGGCACCATTCACATTCGACTGCAGCGTCACACCAAGCTTCGCCAGCTCCAACTCCTCACGATGCCTCCACGTTGCTCGATCCGCGCAAGCTACCCGAGTCCTACTTTTCTGAACGGTTCAGCTTATTTCATTTCGATCTTCTCCTGCACTTCAGAGGCCCACTGATGAATTCCATTCTCGCTTCACAGCCCGAGTTGGATGGTCCGTTGCGCTTGATATATAGAGAGGCACTCAGAGCACCATATCTAATGGATCAAGTGCTCGCTTTCGCCACTGCTCACAAGAGTACCACGACCCGCGACGACGAGTCGAGACAATTCTACCTCAAAGAATCAACCCGGCTCCAAACGAGGGCAATCAGACAGCTGAGACTTTGCAGCGTGCAAGTCACCGAAGAAAACGTCATGCCACTCTTCTGCTTCTCTCTCCTACTCGGCCAACAAACGCTATTTGATGCCTTTTCCGCCGCCACGTCCATCCCCACGGTTCTTGACAACTTGGTTCAATGTCTGACACTCCATCATGGCATTCGCGACATTGTGTCCGCATCTATTGGCAAGTTCCAGGTGTTGTTGCAGAAGCATCTCCCGCATAACCCGGTCTACTCTTCTTCCAACGTAACGGACCTAGCCAGTGGGACAGATTGTGATGATCTACTTGAGCGCCTGCAAAATAGTGAAATAGGCCAAGAAACCAAAGCAATTTATGTTGAAGCCGTTAAGATACTGCAGTATCTATACGACTCCGTACGCTCAGACAGTAGTCGGAAGTACTATGTCATCCAAGAGTGGCCAGTCCGCGTATCGAAGGAATATGTTTCACTTTTGCAGCAAAGACGGCCGGAGGCTCTTGTTATACTGTCCTACTATGCTGTATTACTACATTGGGCGAGGGACTATTGGGCGGTGGGTGACTCCGGAAGTTTTCTCATTCGAGCCATTGCCAGCCACCTCGGCGCGTACTGGGCAGACTGGCTGGCGTGGCCGAATCAGAAACTGGACAAAACATCACCTGGCGAGAGTCTAAAACGGACGACCTAGATAAGAATGAATTCCAAGATTAAATGTATAACAGTTTGAATTTCAATCTAAGGGTAATTCTCTGCGGTTGTAAACTGACAAAAGACACGACAAGATTCTCCAAGAGGGTACGAATAGAAATGAAAATACAGGGCCATCCATATTGATGCTTATCATGGAAGGAGCAGTGTTACAGGTCATTCCACAGTTGAATTGATCTCCTAGCCCTGTGGGAGACGGGCAGCTCTTCCGAGCACGACCAGCACTCAGCTTGAGAAGCATCACCACATTCATCGCTGAAGGTTGAAACTTGAGGGTAAGGGCACAAGATTCGGTTATGTGTCACATTTCCAACATTAACCTTGATTGGTGTTTCTTCAGGGACCGTTCCGTTCTCGACCCAGCCACGCAGTTGTTCGAAGAGCCCACTTGGCGAGCCGCTCGCACCTCCGAAGCAGTGACCTAGGCCGGGGGCCTCGTAGTATCGATAGAAATCTTGCACGTCGGGGATGATTCCCGTCACGGCCTTGTAATAATCTTCGGTGCCACCAGGTGGAATTATTGTGTCGGCCTGTTGGAACGGTCGTTAGCGTGCTTGGTCGAATAAAAGGATGGAGATAAGAAGGTGGGAGACATACCAAACCATGGAAGGTTATCATCTTGCCACCGGCGGCCTTGAATCTTCTCAAATCAGGGTCGGATGTTTCCATTAAAGATTCGAACTGCTGCGTGCCCGAGTATGCTAGAGCATCAAACTCTTCACGGGTGAGGTTGGTCAAGTCGAAAGTTGCGTTCTTGGCTAGGAAAAGCTTGAACCACGAAGTACTAAGGAGAAGGGGGGCACCCGTGCATCCGTTTTCATCGCAGGTCGGTGATACTATGCCGCCGCCACCAGGAGACGTAGGAAGGTTGCCAGTCAGATCAGACCCAGGCAGGATTCCATGGTAATCGCGCTTGCCGTACGCGTCAACTCTGCCGTGCCAGGTAGCGTTGACAACGATAGCCGCTGTCTCGGTGATAGTCTTCTGCGTGCCGTTCGCCTGAGCGCAGGCGATTGATTCGCCGACAATGGAAAAGGGATCAAAAGTGTTAAAACAGTCTTCAATGCGAGAGATGACCCCATCGACAACGCCGTCCAACTTGTCGCACACGGAGAAAGCGGCCAGAGTGATGGCATCAAGCTCGCAGGGGTACGGGTATTTGCCGAGTTCATTCATGACTTGATGCGGCCATTGCACAAAGGTGATCAACTTGTTCCAATTAATGCCGGGGGCACCTACAACAATGCCGTCGTAGAGGTCTGGGTAGCGTTGAGCTATCATGAGGCCCTGACGTCCGCCCTGGGAGCAACCGGTCCAGTAGGAATATTTGGGACTTTGTCCGTAGAAGCTCTTGATCAACGATTTCCCAATGATTGCCTTTGAACGGAGTCGTCAGTTCAAGTCTGGTATAACAGACGCCAGTGCGCATCTAAAGAGACAAACAGGTGCTCGGACTGACGTACCTCGTCATAGAGGGAAACAGATCCCAAATTCTGCAAGTTGTAGAGGTTGACATTCCCGGGGCTGTTCAGAGCCCAGGTGCTAGGCTCCATTGCCGATCCAAAGCCCGAATCTGTGGTAATCGTTGCATAACCGTCGCCGAGGGCACCGTTCATGGCCATGTAGCTCAATGCGTAGCGGCCGGCATTCCAACCTCCTCCGCCCACAGCCATCAATCGCTCGTTCCAATCCACCGGCAGCCAAGCCTCGACTATTATGTTGTCATTTTGTCCTGGGTGGGTGTACGTGACAGTCACGTTGCAGAAGGTAGCGTTTTTGAGCTCAACGGCCGGGGAGGTGAAGCGGTAAGCTTCGGGGACGGAGGCGTTGTAGTTGGTGACCAGAGCTGCTTCGAGCGACAGAACCTCAGCACCGTAGACCGAAGGGCTGAATACGTTCGGTACGCAGTTCTGCGCAAGGGAAAGGGCCATAGTGGGAGCGATCAGCACCAATTATAGAAAAATAATCAACCTGAATCGACCGGTATAGTCAATGAACAGCGGGTGAATGGGATTTCACGCTTGTTTTCCGTCGCCATCATGGAACCTTTATATAGCGCATGCGGACCGCCGGGACGTAATCAGGCGAGGCCGCGCTGGGGTTTGTGGTCACCGGCTGACACAACCGGGGTCGACAGAGTAGAACATATCTGGCTTGGACTTTTAGGTCCTGGGATGAAGTGATCCCCATAGTCGGCCAGACAGAACGGGGAACGATCGGTACATGTCACGCATCCTTCAAAGAGCAGCAGTAGATTATATGCTTGCTTATTGCTCTTTCTGGCGAGAAGCTCCTGGTAAGCCTCTACTGCAATTGTCTTCAATTGGCCGCGGACTGCTTCATAGGCCTGATCATTGACCAGGTCCTGTGTGACTGAAGGTCGGTTAATCTATTCTCATAAATTAATGAGGACAGCATGAAAATGTGTGCGTCAGCTGACTTGCATTAGTGTACCTGGCTAGACACATTCAGACGCCGGGCATTCATTGTTGTCCTGCACATTACCCGCACTGCGCCACACTGTATGTGTGCAACGTCTTCTTGCCTGCCAGCTTTTGGTACATGATTTTTCCCATTTTGACGTTGGGCATGGCGAAGATCCACATCACACGCAGGTCGAACAGTATGGACATGGAAATGCCCAAGCAGTGGTCGTGCCTGTACCATCCAAAGCAGCTGCATCAAATGTCGTGGAACTTTGAGATTCTAATGAACAGGGCGCAATTCAGTCCCGTAATTCTTGGCTTCGCCCAATGGGGAATGAGGGCGAGGCCCATAGTGGGTTGAGCACTTTTGAGCATGTAAAGGAATGATGACATTATTGGATGCGGCCGAAGCCAAACCTGCAGAAGGATCAATAGCTCGATGAGTCTATGAACAGCAGGCCAAGAAAAATAAGAAGAAAAGGACTTCCATAATGGCCTTTGCCTTCATAAACAATGCTCTGAAAGTCTTCAGCAGTCTAGTTTTGTGCAACCTCGATCCATGTTCGTGCGGTTCGCTCATTCGGATAGTGCCATGACCTGCACGAGTTCTCGTCACTATCCGTCCTAGTACCTTCTAGTGCATAGAATTACCCTGACCAATCATTTCTGGATGACTCAAAATTTTCAAGTTGACAAACAAACTTCTGTCGGCATGGTCGGCAGCTCAGACAGCAATAGGACCACACTTATTAACTGGAAGTAGGAGCCATTCCAGCATCATCCGCTGGTATCGAACCTAGTGTTGAGCGATTGAGTGTAGATGGTGCCGTCGGCCTTGAGCCATTCCCCGGACCCCTGACCCCGATGCCGATCGCAGGTATTGCAAGACTTTGAAGTCATGGACAGAACTATGGGAATTTAGTGCTTGTATTATTTCAAGTGGACAAGGCCTACATTTCTCCGCCGCTTCTCAACTAACCGAACGTATATGCAAAAAGTTCTACTGGCAAACGAAGCATCAAAAATTTCCGAGTCATTCCTTTGTAGCTTGAGCAACGTGAATAACAATCTTGCCTCTAGCATGTCCCTCTCTCAGCTTGTTGTAAGCTGCTGGCACCTCCTCGAAGGGAAACGTAGAGTTGATAACCGCCTTCGCCTTCCTCTCCACCATCCAGGCTCCAATATGACTGAACAGCTCGGCAGTGTTCTTCATTTGAACGAAGTAGTACTGCTGTCCGCCCAAGAAAGCAGGGCAAAGGTGCTTGCCCAATGTCGAAAAGGTCCCAGATAGTGTAAGAGACTCCCCAACACCCACCATGACAAAGGTGCCACCGGGCTTCAGAATTGCCCTGCTGATGTCGTACAATTCCGAGCTGCTCCCCACGTTATCAATAACGAGATCAAAAGCTTTGCCCTTGCTCTTCAATTTGGCTATGACATCCTCAGTCCTGTAGTTGATCACCTCGTCAGCGCCAAGTTGGCGGCAAAGATCGATGTTATTCGTGGAGCATGTCGCGACGACCTCGACCCCCAGAGCTTTCGCGAACTGTATCGCCCAGACTCCGGTACCACCACTCCCTCCGTTGATAAAAACGTTGCCCCCAGCCTTTAACGTATCCGGCATAAGAGACTGATAGGCCGTTGTTGCGGCCGTACCGACGGACGCAGCGTGATCAGGTTCAATCCCTTTCAGCAGTGGTGCGCAGTGTGCCCCTGAGATGACGATGTATTCGGCCAGGGTTCCCCGCTGGCTAACGCCAGGGTAACCGCCAAAGACGAGCTGTCCCGCCTCGAAGTCGGTATTGGAAGGATGTGTGGCCACAACACGCCCGCAAAAGTCCATGGCTGGGGTTGCCGGGCGGGTGACCATCAGGCGGCCGATGAAGGTGGCCTCGGGGACTTTGTAGTCTGCAGGGTTGAGCGATGCGCTGATAACCTCGACGATAAGCTCATTTTTGCCGAGAGATGATGGGACCGGAGCAGGTAAGTCTTCGAGCGTAAGGCAGTCTTCGAGCTTGCCGTTGATGGCGGAATACTGCCAGGCTCTCATAGTCTCCCGCATTTTCGTGAGTTTCTCAATTGTGACGTTGCTGAAAAAGAGTCAAAGATACGATGCGCAGAAGATTGAAGTCAGACTCATAGTGCGATTGTGTGTTGATTTGTGTAAAGAATAACCTCTTTGAAGTTACAGCGCCAATTACAACTCCGCACGTTGACCGGGGTCTGATGCGGGGCTGCGGAGCGGAGTTTGGCACGCAAGCTAATTATGCACTGGACCGTAGCGCGAAGATTAAACTTTGAAGTCCCTTTTCCGGCTTGCGATGGGATTCATTTTTAACCTGAAGGCTTATTAAATTATACAAGGATAATTTCTGAATCGCCACGAAAAATGCCAAAACCCTAAAGTTGACTTCAACTTGCCCGTAGATGGGACGGGACACAAGACCCATGACCCCCACGAGCGATGCTGCTGACTACAAGCATGTCATCAAACGCCTGGGAAGCGAAGGCATAGTTGTATGAGGGGTCTCTGGGCACGTCATGTTTCTGTGATACCGTTATTTGGAACGGAATCTCGTTTCGTCTCCTTAGTGATAAACCGTGTAGTTATAATCCCCCAACCTCGACTTCCTTAACTGCCAGCTCCGGATCTTAGCAAACGACTGAAGTCATTACCGATATGCCAAGTCACAATCCCAGATTATGGTTGAGACTATCGTCAACCGCATTCAATGGGTATCTCCACACCAGCACCCAGTCTACACTATTGAGTACTTCGAACCAATTGATTCAGGAGATCTGGTGCTGGTCAGAGTACTGCTACCGGGTTGTAAGACCAATTCAGTGTACGGAGTGAATCGCACCAAACCGGCTTTTGGAACTAGAACACTTGAGCCATCAACAATTGCGTGGACAGCCCGTTGCCATGTTGTTGACACTTTGGAGTGAAGGTTTATTTTAAGTTGATGTATAACGTAAAACTCTGCAACACTCCTAAATTGTTTTCAAAAACTTCCCCTCCTCGCCATATCATACTTTTCACTTATGCATACAACTCATGATGCATTCCTGATTGATTAAATCAGAACTTCGGTTCTTCTCGCAAAGAGACTACACATTCGAGCGAGGTACATGTCTGTATTAGCAGTGTGTCTGTGTGTTACACGACTGACTGTTAGTATGAGCCGGTGGATCCGGCTGAAGCCACATAAGGCTCCAAAGTACAACATGAAGTTATTACACCAGTCTATGGAGCTTCTGTCGCATAACACATGGTATTTTGAATTGGTATACTCTGCAGTGCTTATATTCTTGAATGCAAAAACCAAATCGATTACTGTATGTCTGTATCTAATATCAATTACTATCTGTATCGTCAATGTCCGTCTTAACCACCACCGCCGTCACCACCTCCCCCTCCTCCATCACCTCCGCAACCGCCCCCATCACCACCACCTGCATCGCCACCATCAAATGATATGTATACACCCTCGAAGACGTAATAGGTTCCTCTTGTGTACGTTCTTCTTTCTCTGACCGGGTTCACACCACCAAGAATCCACTTCGCCTTCACACGTGCTGGATGACCCGGTGGAACCACCGCAGCATCGGGAACGTAGCCCTCCATCCCCACCTCATCCATGGCAAACTGCTCCGGGCAATCACCGTTGTACTTCTTTTTCCACTCAAGCCTTGTTTCTTCAAGGACTTTTCTCGCAGCGGTGGCTGAAGTTGTCGGCTCGTAGTCGATGAGCCTCCTTGAGACGGTGAAACTCCAGATCCAGTAGTTTGCGGGGTACAGTCGGTGTGTGTGCCAAAGCAGGTCAACTAGCAGGGTCGGAGGAACAAAATCACGGTTCCTTATCGGCGCAGTGCCCGACTCGGCACTGTAGACTGTATCCATGTCGTACTCGACCGGCCGTGACGTGAAGGTCCCTTGCGGAGGTCGTCCAAGTAACTTGATGAATCTCCCGTAGTCGTGAATCGCATCCCCAGTAATCTTCCTCATGTTCTTCTCCGTGTCCCGAACTTGAACTACAGCCTTCCAAAACCCGACTTGGCGGCCAAGCGCGTTGCGAAGATCTTGAAGAGTCGGCCACGGGGCAAACTCGCACCTTTCTCCGCGCCGGTTGTGTATACTGTCTCTCAAGCAGACCTCCCGTCTTTTACCCATCCTGATGGCTGCCCAATCGGACAAAGTCCATTCATCCTTTGAAAAGGTTGTGCAAAGCATTCCAGCGATATTGTACATGACGATTGTTGGGTCTTCCCCAGTTTGGACCTTCGGCCTCGTACTAGAGAGTGAAGGGAATATACTAGACCTTCTAGTCTCCCACGGTGCCGATCGCCAAAGCTGAAATGGAAGCCGCGGGCCAAGGCCTTTTCTGTTGAAAAACTCCCATTTTTTCTGGGCCTTCTTGTCTGTCCATTTACCAGATTGAGCGAGATGTCGCAGACGAGTGAGGGGGAACTGGTGATGGTTCAAGCCGTAGGATGTGTGCTTGTGGTCCCACAAGTGACGATGAAAACTCGAGGGCGAGAGAAGATGGCAGTACCAAATGATCGCAACGTCCCTTTTGTAGAATTAGTTCGGTGCCCTCGGCAATCTTCGGCGAGTGTGATGCTAACCAAGGCGGTGGAAAGTCATTTGGCGAGTTTCCGCTGAAGTCGAGGAAGCGGATGTAGCACATGTAGCGCCACTCCGAGTGTGCCAAAGCTTCATCATGGATTTTACCCTCGCTATCTTGCTTGAAGTATGGGAGGAGCTTGAGAAATACTTCGATGACCTCAATGTGTCTCTGGTCACATGTTAGTACGTAGCTGCAATTTCAACCCACCAAAAAGTGGTGTTCCTACAGCGGCGGCCTCCTGCAGCAATATCTTGGCTTTGTCTTTGGGCCACGGATCTTCAAACACGGTGATAGGAGTACTCATGATGTTCTGTATCGGATCGTGAAGTCGAAGGTATCTTGTGTTTGCATGGTAGTCTCGAAACTCGCACCAGGCGTCGGGTTTAATAGGGAGTTGAGGAACGGCATGCCAAGTCGTTTGAAGTCTTGGCAGCGGCGCAGATTCCGCTCTTCTCGAGAGTGTGTACGCCTTACGGCAGAGTCCGGTGAGCCAGATTGGAGTAGCTGCGTTGTCAATCACACTTGACCGCACCTCCCATGGTTCAATTGAGTTTAGCGTCCAAGACCTTAGTGACATGCGCACCGCCTTAAACCCAGCGCTTAAAGTCATGCGCCATTGAATGACTTGGGCTGAAAGAGCGCGAGGCAGATTTGCTCGCCCTGTTTCATTCCACAAACTAGTTTCTTGTCCCAAATCGTATCAGTCAAGAGCCTCCACGCCTCAACATCAATGCGGGTCATGTGAATCTGTCGATCGCCACCTCGAAAGGGTTGTTCACCATTCCAATATTACGAACGCTTGGAATCATGTCTCTTCTTTTGCAGATGCACTGTTTACGTCACCAGCTCAACAACTGACGAAACCGGCAAACGGGCCACCAAAGGCTCGCAATCATGGAGTTAGGCCAACAACAATGCAATGATGAACCCAGCACGAATGAAGCCAGCATTTTGCGCAGCACGGACTTGCAACTTGCAAAAAGCCTAGAAGACGCCAGGCCTGTTTTTCCCATGGAGGTTGTGACGCCTGTACAGGCTTTCGATACCCCGACTGCACAACGCTGTCTGCTGACAATTTGAAGCCCTGTAGATGGACTCTAGAGTCATCCGAAGGCCAAAGCATGAGTGCAGCCGTATTTCTGCCATTCTAGTTGAGAATATCCTTTAGGACTGGACAACGTGTCTGTGGATCAAGGCGAACTACTGTAAGAGAATCGGCCATGCCATCAGACTCAAGTTAATCAGATGTCAATGTCGACGTACTATAATTTCCAGATTGGTCATCGTTGACAAAAGGTCGTGTGCGGAACACACTAGGCTCTCTGATGGAAGCCGCCGCTTTAGCAAATGCGAAACTCGAAGGTATTTCGTAGCCAACTGCCATGCCTGAAAAAGCTCAGTTTCGTAAAGGGCGATTGCGGATTGCTCAATACCCCTAAAAGGCGAATCTGACACCCAATTAGAAGTTGGTGCGCCTGGTTAATGGTAACTCTTACGCCCCGCGAAGACAGCACCTTCGTTCAAGAGCCTGCGTGTATTGTCAGTATAACCCCCACCCCCAAAGCTTCCGGTTAGCTTCCGATTCGAGTCTGTTTGCGGGTAGTTCTCGAGGGCAAAGTCAGTGGAACCGCATGTCTGCTTCGGCAAGTTGGACCATGCAAAGAAGTCCATAGACATGCCCACACAAATAATGACGGCTGTAATACACATGAGTAATTTTCGTCGAGGAGTCAAGTAAAATGGCTTTCTGGAATTGGCTGGAGTTGGCGTTATAGGAATCTCCCTCGAAAAAAGCCTAGAAACGTCTCGTTGAGCCAGATGGAATGGCCATATGCGTACCCTTTCGATGTTGTCAATTTGAACATAGACTCATTTCCAAAAGCGAAAGGGTGTGTTGGAACAACGGGCAAAAGCAAGGCAGTTGGGAATAGCCCGTTGCGGGCCTGCGGGAAGGGGAATGCCACCCAGCCACAGTTGACGGGGCACTTCCTACTTCCACCGCGGCA